>JAOTRH010160459.1:0-12867 GCA_034768845.1 Heliamphora exappendiculata
ATTTCAATCTGGTAAAATGATGGTGGTGGACGATTCCAATCCGATTCCAAGCCATTACCAGAGGAACTTGGCCATTTCGTCAAGCACCTACTCCCTTGTTAGTTGCAACATGATGAAATGGAAAAAACATGGGATTGGTGAAGTGCTTACTGTATGTGTTGATTTTTGTTTTGGTGGTTCTTTTTGTAAATGTGCAGAAAAATACCAGTGATGATATGCCAATGCCTACTTACTTTCGCCTCCTTGCCTTGCTTTCCTTCAAGATATTTGCTGTAGAACAGGTAGCTTATGCAAAATTCCTTGTTCGTTCTTTTTTGTTTTTTTTTCCCTATTTCTTTTCCTTTTTTTTCCTCTTAAAGAATCACATAGTATTAAAGGACATAATATCTAGCTTTCCTTTTTATTCATTTTACTAGATATAAATTAATATGTAAGGATGCTCTATTTCATGTAGGTAGATGTTGCTATCCTGGAGGTTGGGTTAGGTGGAAAGTTTGATGCGACCAATGTGGTATGTAGTATGCACGAACCTTAATTATTGTTCATTTTATAATACAGCTTATTTATGACTTTTTGTTAGAAAATATACACACACTTCATTCAATGTGATCATCTTCTTGGAAGTTTGGGCTGGATATTTTTAACATGACTATGCTCATTTTTCAGGTAAAGACACCAATTGTCTGTGGTATATCTTCCCTCGGGTATGTTCACATGGAAATTCTTGGCTAGTGTTCAATCTCTCTGACTCTTAGGTGACTCCTTGTCTTGATTTCGACATAGAGCTAGTGTAATTGTGTGTGACAGATGATACAACCATATTATGAAATGCAACCTAGTATATCTAGATGCATTTGGTTCTGACACATTATGATTGTTGCACCATCTTATATTTGTTTAATCACTACTCACAACTCAAATAGAGATTTATGCACTTGGTTGTGACATGCTACATTTTGGAGTTACTGATGTCTGTCCCAATAATGAGATATTCTGTACTAAAGTAGATAAAACATATCCACAATCTTTAACATGAAAAATAAATATTATTTCCCCCACCCCTCATAATCTTCATTGTTTGTTTCTTTGATATTTGCAACTTTATTTGGTTGACTGGAATTGTTGGCTGGGACTATGCTCTTGACCTGACAGTTAAGATTATTGCTCCCTAAATTTAGGTGCACATATGCATTATCTTTGTGCTGAATTACCTACCTAGTTTTAGCTAAGTGTCCTTTGACTCAATGGGAGGTGGGGAAGCTTTCCACTTGCTTAGCTTGTTACAGGTGTGGATCTCTGGTTCGATTAATGCGTCTGGCGCCTCTGGTTGAGGGATGGGTCCCCTCCCAGGTCAAACTGAAAACTGGGGTGTATCGTTCGAATCATTGGTCTGGTACTAGATGTAGCCTTTCGGCCGGGCAAGATGCCTATTTGGATATGATTATAGGTTCTTAAATAGTAAAATGAACAAAAATTTGCAAATTTAAAAGTTGTTCCTAAAGGGCCTAATGAATTCCTAATTGGCATTATTGGATTATTTTTAACTGATTCTTTTATCACATTGGACGATTAAGGTGGGAAGTCAAGCAAGAAGGCTCGGTAAGAAGGTTTAGGGGGAGAAGGAAAGCTACGGAAATAGAAATGCAAGATCAGGAAGTAGAGGGTAAACCATTAAGTCAGCAAGGCCCGATTAGTCATGTTGGTAGGTGGATAGGAAAAATGGGTGGCTAGAGGTTTTGGCTGTAGTGATTATTAAGGGAACTCACCTAAAAAGAGGGATATCTTCCAATTGGCGGTAATGAGTGTGGGTTCAGTATGTGGTTTGCTCAAGTAATTTCGGTATGGTTGGCTGACATGTCGTCATACTAGGGGATCAAAAGTTCCGATGTGGATTGCTGGCACGCCTCTACAGGCGAGTTGTTTTAGTACTGCAGACCGGCACATCATGATATTGGGGAATCACAAGTTTCGATCCTATTTTAAAAGTAACATTAAATCATTACTTGATTAAAATTTTTTTTTCTTTAAGATGTGAACATATTTAACTCTCATTCCATTTTCCTTTTCAATTTTTCATAATAAAAGTAATATGGGAGGTGGGGAGTTCAAACCTTGCCAAGTGCAAGGTGAGTGTGTGTGTTTGCCGATTAAAACAAAAAACCAAAAAAAAAAAAGAAGAAGAAGAAGAAGGAATTTACCTAGTATCAAGCATATCAATTGCATGGACCAACCTATTAGTTTGATGTGATGCCAGTTTATTTTACAGGCGTCCTTGAGCTTTTGGGTCAGGTCGTTAGATTTGGATTACTTTTGGAGTGTTCTGTTGTGTTAGGATTGAATTGTGTATAACGATGCTTTTAGATGATTTTGTTGCAATCCACAAGTTTTCTTGAGACTGTGTAATATACATACTGTAAACAGGAAATACTCTTGGAGAAATTGCAGGAGAGAAAGCTGGTATCTTCAAGGTGTTTTTGAAACTTGAATTTCCTTAGAACATGTAGTTTTATTCCAATAGGGAAAGTTCCTTATTTAAAAGAAAATTTGTTCTTATTTTCTTTCTTTCTTCCTTTCTTTCCTCTCCTTCTTTTTCATCTATTTTTTCTGAGTCCTCATTTCTGTTAATCCTCTTTTGATGCAGCAAGGAGTTCCAGCCTTTTCCGTGCCCCAGCCTAATGAAGCAATGCATGTACTTGAAGAGAAGGCCTCCCAGTTGGATGTAAGTAGTTTGTTTTTTTGTTTGTAACTAGTTTATTTTACTACATAGGTTGGAAATAAAGTGACTCGAGGCTCAATTCCAAAGTTTAAAGATATACTAATCTTAATGATCTTCATTAAACAAGCTTTATAGCAAGTACTGCAAGAAAAAGGCTGCTTGTTTATGGATGTAAAATATTCTGGTGATTTGTGATGCCCGATTGAGTTACTTATGGCTTATCAAATGGCTAACTTTTTTGTGATGAAACAATTATTTGAAACATGGTTGAGCAGTAAATTTTATGGACCTGCATGGGTTGTCTTTGTGGAAAAAGCCATCAGCTGGCGGCAGAATTTAATAGTCATGAGCATTGCTGACCATTCATTATTTCTATTTTTGAAATAAAAGCTTTAATGTGCCCCTTTATATTGGCTTGTGGTTCATACCATGCGATCTGGCCTCGTGCTACAGATCCTTGATTTTTTTTTTTTCAAAAAAAGGCAAGCAAGTACTCCAATCAAGGTGGCATCTACTGGTTATAATGCATTTGTAATTATAGACTAAACTGTTCCATTTTAAGTTTTCAAGAATTGTGAGCGCCTGGTTTATTATAGAGTGGAGCAAATCATGCTGATTACAGGTACCTCTTAAAGTAGCACCGCTGCTGGATGTGAATTTGTTGAATGGTCTACAGCTTGGACTTGATGGTGAGCACCAATATCTAAATGCTGGTCTTGCCATTGCTTTATGTTCTACTTGGCTTCAAAGAACTGGTCACATTGAAGTTAACTACCTGGATCAGACTGTAAGTTCTGTTGGAATGATGCTTTCTACACAGTGTTAGGATTTGCTATTTCTTGCTCTAACCTGCTTGGAAACAGAATTCTCTGCCCAAACAATTCCTCAAAGGGCTTACAACAGCTACGTTACAAGGACGTGCTCAGATTGTCCCTGATTGGTTTGTCGATATTGAAAGGCCAGGAGATCTGGTGTTTTATTTGGATGGAGCTCATAGTCCTGAAAGCATGGAAGCATGTGCAAAATGGTTTTGCCTTGCTATCAAAGAAGAGAAGAAACAACAGGACTTGAGCAATCGCCGACATGATGATTTTAATGCCTCACATAAACTGGTAGATAGTTACGGTTGTGAAGCTTCCAGGAATAACTCAACGCAGGCAAGATCACAGAACTTTCAGTCACATTGGATCTTTCTTTTGAAGAACTTAACAGAGAACAGCTGGGATCATTAAATTTGGCTGTCCACATGTTAGATTAATTTAATATTAATATAGAAGGACCAAAATATCTAAAATCTGATGAGTGAAGTTTACGCGGAGATTCTGATTCATCGCCATGCATGTTGAAAAGGAAGACGAACATATCTACCATATTAATTCCCTTACAATTCTATTAAAAGGGAGAGAGGGTTGAAGAGGCATTGACAAACTTGTTGAATGGATGCTGCACAATCTCCATCTAATGACCTGATTGTCAGAGGGGAGTTATTTTTCAAAGCTAAGAAAATTCAAAGAGCAATATCATTGGAATGCCAACCTTTTGTAGATAAATTATTGAAGTTTACACTTGAGCGAAGTTCTGTGTTCTACTTCAATTGAGATGCCTGGCTACAATGATAGAGGGTAAAAACGATTGGTACCATCCCAAACATTGCTGTTGATATCTTCCCATAAGGAGGGATAAACTTTTGTTCAACTTTTAGAGTATTTTATTGTTAACTGATTCACTGACAAAATGGCACTCAATTTTGCAAACACACTGGGACCGCAATGGAAAATTTGGACAAGAGAAATATCTCCACTATGGTTTTCAGTTTATGTGTTAGCATTGCCTTGACCAAGGAGGCATATTATGCATATAAATATGGATACGCTTGTATTTTCTTGTTTCTGAACCGTGAATTCTAGAATCTTATCATTATACATGAGTACTGCGTTGATTTATTGGGAAGTTAGAATTTCTATTCATATCTTCTTTATTAATGGTTGTCTATATCATACTGCTTCATTTTCTACTGAATGCTGCTGAGCTGAAGTTGTTGAAAAAATATACAGATTTTATTGTTCAATTGTATGTCAGTGAGGGACCCGCATTTGCTCCTTCCACGCCTGGTTAATACATGTGCCAATCATGGTAATTATCTGAGAGGGATATATGTTTAATGCTAATGTAGGCCCAAGGTCTAAAGGCCATCCCCAATGTTTGGAGGGTTGGATTTGGATCACTTGGTACAAACATAACCTTTGGTACTATTTGCACAAAGTGGTAACTGGCAACAAGCCCGCTTAAACCTCATTTCACGCATGATGGCTTGTGGTTGTTATCTATGTTATATGGATTTGTTTACGTATGTTGGGTGTGGATGTTCATACAAACATCGAATTAATCTCGTGCCAGGATGTTGGGATTGCTAAATTTCCACATACGTTAATGTTCTTCTTTCATTTCCTAGGTTTGAAGTATATTTTCATGTGAAGAGAGCACTAAACATGTCACGTCTTTCCTTTTGAAGCAACTTGGAAAGTTGCATAAGTTTTATATAGAAGTATATAGTTTATCAATTATGCTTGCTAGGTTCATGTCCAATTACATTGTTGGACATACATATCCACTTGGATATGTTGGGAAGAAACAGGAAAGAGGTGTTGGACAAATAATCTCCACACCCTTACCCAAGTGGTCATTTGGTTCAGTTGAGCATTTTTAGCTGTTGTGTTTTTGTCGTAAAAGCAAATGTTTTGGTAACTATTTTCTTTAAAAAAACACCATTTTTGGAACTTTAAATTGCCCAAGGGAACTTCTGTTAAATTGTTTAATTGCTTAAGGTATTCTTGGAACTTCAAGAAAATTCACAAAACTTGTGTGCTTTGGAGAAAGCTGAAAACCTGGCATGTTTGGTTCTCCTTTTAGCTTTTTGGATTGGGCCAAACTCAGCTGAGAAAACCTAAATGTCAGGTTATGCTTTTTCTAAAAACTGAAGTCAAAACGCCGCTTAAAAGCTGAACAGCCCGCTTAGTCCGTGATATAGCTTTTACCATGGTTACAAGTAATGGCCATTATGGATGCCACATTTGGTAGGAATCATACAAGAAATAATGTTTTATTTTTAGTTTTTATTATTGTTATTATTGACAAATAAATATGCACTCACTCCCACACCTTGCACTTTATAAGGCTTGAACTCCCTACCTCCTATTTGGGAGTGAAACACCCATTGCATTGGGCCGAAGGCTTCTTGGTATCATACAAGAAATAGTTGAATGTGTGGAACACAGACCTGCTACAGATAAACCTCTTGGTATCATACAAGAAATAGCTGAACTTAGCACATAGCTAACAATTGCAAAATCTTTCAATGTGTGCAAAAATGTTTGTGGATGAAAGAAAGTTGTGTTTGATATTCAACTATTCATGGGTTTGTCATTTTGATTTTGATGTTTCAGGAGTCCACTTCAAGAAGGCATTGTTTGCTCCAAACATATCGGTGTATAACAAGGTGTGGTCCAGTGGCTTACCAATAACCAATTCACAAGTTGATCTGTCATGGCAATTTACTCTTCAAAAAGTATGGGAGAACCTGATTAATAGTGAAAAAGGTATCTCTTTTACTCCTAATACATACTTTTCCAGTTGGAGTGGTCAAAATCTAGTAGTTTCTTGTCATTATGATTCACTAAATTTTGAGAATTTGGCATTTTAGAAAATGGTTTAACTACAATTCTGTTTTCAATGAAACTTCCTTTTATTTCATGGGCTTTGAATTGTGTTTTGGAGTTTAAGCAACTCTACTTTTTATGTAAGTTTTGTTTTATAAGGTGTCTATGTAATAATATGGGTTTTGAGTCTTTTGACTTGATAGGAGGGGATGCCAAAAATGCAGACCTCGTCTGTGAAGAGAGTCAAGATGACAAGGAAAGGTGTCTTAGGAGTTGTGAGAACAGTACTGTATTCACTTCACTTCCCTTAGCTGTCAAATGGCTGCGCGACACAGTTCAACAGAACAAATCTGTTCATTTTCAGGCAATTGCTAACTTTTGATCAGGTGCTTATATTTATCATCAATTAGATAATATGGTCAAGTGGCTTCCCACTTGTTTTAGAGGTTTTACAAGTTTGACTGGATAAGGATTACTGGAGCCAATGAATTTTGAACTTAAAAGATCTTTTGAGGAAGTAAAGAACATAAATTTCTATTATCTGAATGATTGAGGAACCTTCCTACCATTGTCTACCTTTTAGTCTTCAATTCTTTTGATACAACCAGAACTTAGAAAGGTAACGAACAACATTCTTTAGTTAGTTTGTTTATGGTTGACTGCCCTGCATATTTTCCGTTGACCATCTCTTCTTAGGATCCATGCCTGAGCAATGTGTAGTATTTGAATGGATTATCACTTTATTGAGTTTCTTTGCGAGGTTAGGATCAACTAGCAAATGTCAAGCTTTGAAAGGTAATGAACAACATTCTTTAGTTTTAGTTTGTTTATGATTGACTGCCCCACATTTTTTCAGCTGACCATCTCCTCTTAGGATCCATGGCCGAGCAATGTGTAGTATTTGAATGGGTTATCACTTTGTTGAGTTTCTTTGCGGGGTTAGGATCAACTAGCAAATATCAAGCGAGGAAACGCATTAGTCTGCTAGTACAGTTTCAATTGAATAAAAAAGTTTTGGACGGATTTAAAAAGAGATTGTAAGCAGACATACATTTGTATCCCCCCGCTAGGTCTCTTGGAATATAAGTTTGTATTCCAATTGTCAATGCTTCGTATTTTTGCAAATTAGGATTAGTTGCGTATGTTTTCTGTGCTGTGACTTTATTTTCTTTTGCCCCTGGATTCATTGTTCAGGTGCTTGAAACTGGTTCTTTACATCTTATCGGTGATCTATTAAGATTAGAGAAGAAGTGAGACATGGGGTTGAGCTCGTGCCCCTCGTTTTGCATGTCTTATTTCTATCGACAACAAGTTCTTGTATTCATGGTGGTGAAGGTGGCAACTGGCTTGGATTTTCTTTCCTAATGAGTTCTATCATGTACCAGGAAAAAGGGGAGATTCTAAATGTGCACTCATAATTGCTAAGAACACCCACCTTCCTTTATGTGTACATGTATTTATGCACCGTGTACAAATGCTTTGATGCTTATGGTGGGTGTCCTAAGCTCATTTAGAAGCTCCCAAAAGGGGAAGGGCTTCTGGTGTCTATTGTAGTTCTGAAAGCTTAAAAGAACTCATGCTGGTTTCTAGATATGGGATTTTACCATAAATGTTTCATGTTTTCTTTCCTTAAACTTACTTGCAATGAAATATAATATTATTTATTCAAATATTTACTGTCTACTTTTGGAGGTTCATGATGGATGGTAGATGTATTTCTCTATGGTAATGGATTGAGCAAAAGTTCTTAAATACTAGGATTGGGCACTGTCTCTTGGCGCCTCAAGAGTTCAATTTGTTCCTAAGAAAGTCCTCTTGTCATCCAAGACTTCTATCCTTCCGGAGGCAACTAAATATACTCGTTGATTTGTCGAGGGAAAGAAAATAGGTTGATTGACTGAGGGACCCTTTTAATAGAATCTTGAACATGAATTTGCTGAACATTTCATTTTCACAAGGGCAAGTGAGCTTAGTTTACTAAGTGAGCCAAGGAGCAAAGTATAGAACCAAAATGTCGTGTTTCTTTAAAAGACTAGCTCTTCCTTTCTCATTTTTAGCTGAAAGAAGCTGCCCACTCGTGCTTTTTTTGAGTGATGATGTTCATCTTATGCAATCATTTTGTTTTGGCACTGCGGTATATGCCCAAACTTGATTTGCTACCTCTCCACTTTAGATTTGATTTGAAATTGTCATTCGTTTGGTACATGTGGAGTAGCTATTGATGAACCCTATCCTTTTTAAAATTGGCTTCAATTACAACCAACTAATAGCTACCTTTAGGATTTCAATATAACAAATGCGTGGGATCCAAGTGGGGATTGATGTGAGTCCCACGTGATCAAAGCAAGTCACTTTGAGATTTGATTAAAGAAAGTTATTTAACTTTGATCCGAGCTTTGAGGAGAAGATATTGAAAATTGATTTAAATGTTAGACTCAATGGTTTGACAATATGTTTCAAATGGAACGAAAAAATCTCATTTTGAGTTTTGTGGAATAAATGATGAAAATTGTATGAAAAAGATTTTTAGAGTTTTGAAATTTAGAGTTCTATTATTTGTTTAATATCTATAAGAGTTGAATGTAAATTTGTTTTTCATTTTGAGAAATCTCATTTTGAGTTTTGTGGAATAGATGATGAAAATTGTATGAAAAAGATTTTTAGAGTTTTGAAATTCAGAATTCTCTTATTTGTTTAATATCTATAAGAGTTGAATGTAAATTTATTCTTCACTTTGAGAAAGGCTATCCCAATTTATCCCAATTTATAAGTGCGGTAAAAAGTCATGAATAGATTTTAATATTTGATAATATTTATATTTTAGTTATTTTAAAAAGATAATTATTTAGACATATAATTATCTCTTCGTTATTTTAATATGAATAATTATCTTCCTTTGTTTATTTCAATGAGATAATTATGTGATATAATTTGACTTAAAAAAATATTAGGTAAAATGCACTTATTTTTTTTAAAGTTTCTGATAAAAATAAAAATAATTTTATTTGCCTTTTGAAATATACATCCTTTCTATTTTAATCTATAATTTTAAAAAAATCCATCCGTTAACAACTGTCAAAAATAAGGACAGAAGATGATAAAAACAGTTTTAAATTTTTTAAAAATACCTAACATAATTTTATACAAATAAAAATCATGTTTTTTAATTCTCTTTTTGCAGAGGATGAGAAAGAAAAGAAGCATCCAGAATCTCTAGATTGTACATTTTTTCGCACATAATTAAGCGTTGTCCGGGATCAACAACTGGCTTCACTCCTATAATGAGAACTCCATTTATCTGCATTCCATTCTTGCTGAGAGCTTTTAGAGCGTTAGGCCGATTCTAATATAGATTGTGCATTCGATGAGGGGACAAACAATGTACTCGCGGCGGATAAGGAGTTAGGGGTCCGGCGAGTGGTGGTGACAAGAGAGAAATTGAAGTGGATTTCAATCGAAAATCGCAAACCGCTTCCGATGATGTCGTCGTCGTCGACGGCTCTGAATCGACCAATCTTGCCCAATAATTCATTTTCTCACAAACCCACAATCCCAAACGCCTACTGCTCTACCACTGAATTCAGGCGGCGCCGATCAGTTTAACTTCCTGACCAACTCCGCCGACCTATGATCAGACCAAGCTTTCTTTTAAAAACCCAAAATGTTTCGAACGTAGCGTCTTTGAATAATGTTGCATTCGGTGCTTTGGTGTCGCTGCCGTCATGCAGCTTGCCAGCGTTTGGGAAGAAAAGGTTCTTGGAATCTGAGAGCAATTCCGGCGATCGACGACATAAGCATATGATTAAGAATCGGGCTCGATCAAGGGCTAGAAAGCAAGAACGCGTTTTTCTTTTCTATATATGCATTATTTCTTATATATACATAACTCTCTCTCTCTCTCTCTCTCTATATATATATATATGTATGTATGTATGTATGTATGTATGTATCTCTCAGTTTGGTATTTGAGGGTTCTTGATTGGATGAAATGGATAAATTTTTCTGCAACTTGTTTGATCCGATTGAAGAAAAAACACAGAATATAATCTTCTGTATATTATTTCACTTTTTTCAATTGATGCTTCTTTGTACAACCAGTCTGTATTTATACTTGATAACAAAGTCTGTTTAACCAGCTTAAACACTCACAGTTGTGCCTAACAAACAAGCTAACAAACTTAAGTTAACAAGTGAAAATTAAATCCGAAAACTAACTGATTTACTTAACACCGATTTCAAGTTTTCAACTATTTTGATGGATGGTGTTTTGAAGTTTTAGCTTGGATTTTGACGTTTTTCTCGTTATACATATGTTAATGGGGATTGCGTAGGTTGTGGAGGATAGAGGTGCACAAGATATCTAAGAAATTTAAAAATTGATTCATATATGACTTTTAAGAGTTAGGTTGATTCGATTTTTATAAGTAATTATGAATCTCAAAAAAGATAAACTGATAATATTTGTTCAGTTCTTAAGTTAATCTGGGATTAACCCGAACTAACTAAAAAATTGAATATATATATATATATATAAAGAAATAAAAAAATATTAACTATTAGATTACATATATAATTATTGTGAAATTTATATATAAAAAAAAAGTTTTTTAACTTCACAAATTAGAAAAAAAGAGTCATTAGATTAGATAATTATTATTAATTATTATTTATTTGTTATATATCATTTATTTTGATGAGTTTTTTATTAGATATTTATTATTTTTTTTACTAAATAGATTGTAAAATAATTATTTAAACTTTTATTTCATGTTTTTATTATAATGTATGAGTCTTAACTTTTATTTATTTATTTTAAATTTTTAAAACTTAATCATTGTGATTTTTTTTTATGAGCGCAAAGTAATTTTTAAAATTCATAGAATCGTAGTTTCAAATCGAACCAAGCCGATTTTTATTGATTTGGTTTGGTTTGCTTTTACAATATGATTGGGTTAGTTTTGTGTCTAAAAAATTAAAACTGATAAAAATTGATTCGGTCCTAAATTTAGTACGAAATCGAACTAAACCAACCCATGTGCACCCATAGTAGAGGATTCAACGGAATGTGGTTGGGGATCCGACGAAACTAGAGATGGTTTGGGAAGAGGCAACTATCAAACCCAAATCCATTTTATATCTTGTGATGGTTAAATTAGTAAATTTGCAATTGACGTTAACGGTGTTAGGGTAACATCACTGACATGGGAGGTCAGTAATATTTTAGAAAGTAGAAAAGGTATTTTTGTTTTTGTTAGAAATCTCAAATGAGGTTAGTGTAATTTATCCCAAAAATATTTTAATTTTCTCTTGTCTAAATTTTCATGCGCTACGTGGCTTAATTTTATTAGTTCAAAAGTTATCACGTTGAGGACAACATTATTTTACCTGTTGGCACTATGCAATTGGATTCTTCGTGCAATCTTAATTTTAGACCCGACTACATTATTTTACTTATTGGCACTATACAATTGATTGGATTCTTCGTGCAATCTTAATTTTAAACCCGACTACATTATTTTACTTATTGGCACTATACAATTGGATTCTTCGTACAATCTTAATTTTAGACCTTTCTACACATGACAATATTTAATTTGTCAATAATTATTATATTTTTTAATTTTGTAACACATGACAATTTTTAATAGGCTAAAAATTTAGGATAATTTAGCCACAAGTCCCATTTGTATGAGTATTTTTTATGGTTAGTCACATTTTAATTTTCATTTTAAGATAGGTCCTACTTTTAAAAATGGTCCCCTAAACATTCTCATTTTCGTTATGAAAGGCACGCCATTTTTCAACTATATCATTATTTATGAACTTTTCATTTTTAAAGGCAAGCATCTAATGGGGAAAAAAAAAAGAAGAAAATAACAATCAATTTTTTTTTTCTATATGTATGTTTAGTTGTCGTATAAAGATACGAGGCCTACGATAACAATTTTTTCGCAAAAGATGTTACAAAAAGTTATACAATTATATCTTACAAAAAAGTTAAAAATTAGATTTCATTGCAAGCTAAACAAGTTAATAAAGTTAATTCTCTTATATGTTTTCTTTTTCCATTCATTCATTATTTTTGGACTTTTTCGTATAATTTTTTAACAAAGAATCTCAATGTATTACTTAGGAGTCGGATAGAAGAGGGTGCTAAACGATGACTTGAGATGGTAAACAAAATGTGATGAGATAAAATAAGTATTAGTGGTTGGGTGTTAAATAGCCAAATCTATCGCTAAGAATCTCATGAACACAAAGATTTACAAACTGCATGATAAAATAAAATCTTTCTTCTTTACTTGAGGAAAAAAGCAGCTCATTTCATCTTAATCCATCACATCTATGTATGTTGAATAGCCAAAAATAGAATCAATTTGACTTTTATGAATTGAGCTGAAATGGCTTTAACAAGTAATTAGTTTAGTCATGGATTTTTTAAAAAGACAAATTGATAATATTGGTTTAATTTCTAGATTAGTCTATAATTGATTC
>JAOTRH010160480.1:0-12864 GCA_034768845.1 Heliamphora exappendiculata
AACCCAAACCCAAAACTCTCCCCATCCAAAATTCAATTCCCATCTCTCCAACTCTTCCTACCGATTGCAAGCCCTCTTACTCTTCTCACCAGTTTCAGTCCTTCTATTGAACTTTGCTATGATACAGGTTATATTTTTTTCCTTTTTGTTATTTTTTCTTTTTCTTTTTTTTAAAATTTTTTTTTTATTAATAATGACTTTTTACTATTTTTTTTTTCAATTTTATAGCCAACAGTTTTCGCACAAGCATTGGAACAAGGATCTCTCTCTCTCTCTCTCTCTCTCTAAAATTCAATTCCCATCTCTCCAACTCTTCTTACCCATTTGGAAGCCCTCTTACTCTTTCTCACCCGTTTCAGTCCTTCACCTTCTATTGAACTTTCCTATTATACAAGTTATATTTTTTTCCATTTTGTTCTGTTTTTCTTTCCTTTTTTTATTTTGTTGATAAATAAGGACTTTTTACTATTATAAGTTTTTTTTCCCTATTTTATAGGCAACAGTTTTCTCACAAGCATTGGAACAAGGATCTACACTTCTGCGCAATCAAACGGTTTACTCACATTTTGAAGCTTAGGTAATATGTTAGTTTTTAAATTCTGTTGTGAGAATATATTATTTGTGGTTGTTTTGTTGATTAATAATGACTTTTTACTGCTCTATTTTTTATTTGTATAGTCTACAATTTTCACAAAAGCATTAGAACGAGGATCTACACTTTTGCGCAATCAAACGGTTTACTCACATTTTGAAAAACAGGTAATATGTTATTTTTTAAATTTTGTTGTGAGAATATATTGTTTGCGGTTGCTTTGTTAATTTATAGTGACATTTTAATATTATATATGTGTATGTGTGTGCGTGTTTATATATGTGTGTTGTGTATATATACCGTTCTCTTTTCGCAAAAGCATTGTAACAAAGATCCACACATTTGCGTAATTAAATGATTATATATACATAGATATATAGCATAATAGTTTGAGTTTTTTATACTAAGACAAAATTAAATTAATCAATTAAATAAAAGAAGATTAAATTTGTATTAAATCATAAAAAAAATATATTTCACAAACCACAATCAATTAGTTCATCTAGCAGTGACCCATGCAACACTATTCTGATAAGTATAAAAATGCACATAAAATAATCATATTACTATTGCAACGAATTAAAAATTATTTTGATGTGCATTTTTATTTGCTTCTTTTTTTTTTGTGCTAAGTGGCAGTAAAGTAACTGTTATACAATTTATCAATTAATTAAAAATGCAAACTAAGCAGTTCAATTACTTGACTACGAGTTTATAAATTTTTTAAAAATGTCGGACAATAAAATGTTATTTTTTATCATATTACTTTTTCTGAAGTATAATTATTAGAGAGAATTTGGATTTGGAAATCGGATAAGTTCTTATTAGTTTATAGAATACAAGTATAAATGCCAAACATTTTTAGTTTTTCGGAATAAACTTAAATGCCAATAAAACATTCAAAATGATATGATATGCATGCAAGCATGGGATAAAGTAGAGAAATAGCTGAAGCCATACCAAGAGGAGCAACAACAAAACCAAGAATAACGACTTGATTCTGACAACAATAGTTAAGTAAAAATCTCTACATTGGGGATTCAATTTCACTTACTTTTCTTTTTGCATCTATATGAAGAGAATAATAAATTAACTGTAATAATTTTTATTTTTGCAGGTGTTGCTTAAGATCTTTAGAGTTTAGAGACAACATGGTGCTTTATTTTTTGATACAAGTTTGCAATTTGATCAAAACATTCATATTCATTTGTTGGTTTATTTTAAGACACTTGTTGGTTGCACTTTGAGAATATATATTTTTCATTTATTTTATTGTGTTTAAATAATTAATACATATATTATTACATCATTATTGTAATTTATCTGAATTTACTCCATCCCGTGCATAGCACGGGTCAATGCTAGTTTGTATGTATAGGCATGTGTGCTAGATGAAGCATAATACCTGTTATGACATGTAATGATGTTGGTCTCTGCCGAGATGAAGCACATTGTTCATCCAATTTTTCCCTTTCCAAACAATATAAAGATTCAAGAGATGCAGAGCGTACGATGGATCCTCCTTTGCTCTTTCTATTTGGAGATGATGATCGATCCAACGGCACCAGGGAGTCAAGCTTCTCCAAGCGCACCTGCAAGGCTTGAACTGCTTCAACTGCATGAAGACCATGTAAATCCAATGTCCATAAACCGTTTTCTGAATTCATGACGCTTAAAATTTCCTTTGCGGCCATAGCATTAAGCCTTTCTGCACCCATCCATTCTACCTTAGCCTTCACTGAAAATTGTTGGGCAGAGATGTGATCGCCCCTCAAAAAGGCAACAGTGGCTGCCTTTGAGTGCTGAGATGCTGACCTGTTCAGTGAATAGTCAGATATCCTCAACATAAATTATGAGTTGAACTGCGATTCAAAGCAATTGGAACAATATATTGAACATATGTAGTCTGAAGGGCAGACAAGTTTGAGTGCCTTACGGTCCTTTAATTATTATTTTTTCCATTGATAATTTTACAGTACTTTAGTGTTTTTTCCTGATAAGTATTACAGTACTTTAATGCTTAAAGCCAGTTCAAAACCCCAGCATACATTTAATTGTACTGTATCTTTACCTTTTTCTTTTATTTTATATTTGTTTTCCTATTCCCATAAACCTACCCACCGCAGAGGGGTGGATGGCAGAAGGTGTCCCTCTTATCAAGCAGCACAACTGAAATTCACTCAAAACTTTACTAACGAGCCTTCCTTTTCTTCTGGCTTGGGCCTGCATATGCAAGGATTAAACCCAAGCCTGGAACACTGAATCTAAAAGACTAAATCTATGATTCAATCTCAATGTTAGTGATCGTTCCATGGTAGCCCAACAATTTGGATCTGCCAAGGGTAATATTAGGGTGAGGAAAATGAAATAAGCATAGGCTGATAACAGTAAGAACATTTTAGCATCTACACTACTACACATATGACCCCAGAAAAAGCAGAATGGCAAAAACATAATTCATGTGGAAAATCCCAAAAAGCTGAGACCAAAGGGGATTTAAGTTTAAAATGTTTATGCTCAGCATTTTCATCTATGAGGAATTTTAAAAGATTTTAACTACAACTGAATTTGGAAAGCCAGCATCCAACAATTCAACTCAAACTCTGATGTTGGCATAAGATCTATAAAGAAGCACCATATGCAATCCATAGATAGTTGATTTTATCGACAAGACAATCTATTTCAACTAAAATCACTTCAGAAGTATACTTATCAGGCAAAAAGTACAGCAAAAGTTTAGAAAATAAGCTCAGTTAATATTGCAGGAATAGGAACAACGTTGATTAGACAAATCCGATTAAGTACATTTTCACCAAAATACGGGTAATTATTGGGTAGTCCCGGAGCACCATGTGCCATTTCCTACATGATGAGAGAAATGAGAGAAACCCCACACACGATAAAACATGTGAAACCCAGGAAAATACAAAATCAGTAATGGTGCTGGGAAAATTTATAAATAGTGAAGAAGTTGGTGAATTTTCATTATCCATGCCATCTGACACGTCAGAGTTTTTATGCTCAGAGTAGACATAATTTATAATGGCGACGATCTCTGAAACAATACGCTGTCAAAGAACCATGTATCAATGTATAAGTCAAGTGTGCATCCTTCCTATTAAACTTATCGAATAATAACTTAAATATATTTACTGATTGATCACGTGGAGCCACGTACCAATTGATTTTGGCATGGCATCATTTCGTATTTGGACTTCCAACCTTTTAGGTATTTGTACTATCCAGCATCTTAGGTATTTTTTTCTCTAGCGTATCGGCATAAAGATTGTCATTTTTGTCTTTTCCATTCCACCAATTCACCGTTTAGAAATTTGCCAAGCAACATTACCTATTCTATATTTTTCTGGGTTTCACAGATTTCCTCTTCTGGTTTTTTTCAAATACAATTCAGAAACTCTCTGTACTCCAAATAGTTCACTATCCTATAATTTCTCTAAATAATTTTTGGTACAGGTTGAGTTTAAGAATGGTGGAAACAAAAGTACAAAAATGAACAAGTGATTGTATTCTGTGTCTGTCTGCATGAGAACATTTTCCATATTGATACACAACTACGCGTCAAGTACACCTCAAAATGGATTACATCAAAAAGTGTCCAGTTTTCGATATGGATAGTGTCCTTGTAAAATCACAGTCAGTTAGCTCGAGTAGAACGGTGCTTTCGGCATTGAAAGAAAAATTTTATAAATTAGAAGGCTAGCAATGCTATACGGGACAAAGTGTTGGGTAATTAAATCATGGTAAAACTAGAAGGAGAGAATTATATATGAAAACCAATAGATGTGACTATTAGAAAGATTGACAAAATTACGATTAATTAAAATAATAGAGGAAGGAGAAGGTCTAAATTGACATAGATGTCATGATAAAATGGATATGACCTTACTTTTACTAAACATATAACCCTTGATAGAGCTAAATAGAAAAAAAAATTATTCATTTAGCTGAACTCAAATGATTAAAAAAACACCACTTGGTTTGGTTTTGTTGGGTATGGTTATGGATACCTCTAGGAGACTAGGACATAGTTGTAAAAGGTGTGCTTAGGCAGAAGTGCACTCTGGGCACCTTACACAGGCTGAGGTGAAGGGACTTTACATAGGCGCACATGAGAGGCACAAGGCACGTGCTTTCAGAAGAGGTGAGAGACAAGTGAGGCAAATGCCTCCTTAAAGTTTCTTGACTTCTTCAATTTTTCATCACAGTAATGGATTGTAGTTACATCAAATGACTTGGATGGGCAAACAGAAGTTATCAAAAGGCTCCAAATACAAAAGAGGATCAAATTTGTGAACCCTAAAAAGCAAAATTTGAAAAAGGTTCAATTGATTGGTGGGTTTTGACACTCCCTTCCACATACCCAAACCAAAAATCCCTAAAAACTAGACATGAATCTAACAAATTGAAGATCAATTTGGTCAGTGTTGATGTTGGAGATGATTGCTAGTTCCTCATTAGGCTGAAAGGAAGCAACAATCGGGTTATTGTTTGCTTTAATTTTCCTTTCATTTTGTTGGGCATTTGAGTAGTGTTAGTTTTGACTATTTAGTAGTTGTCTAAACAAATGGAGTTGGTTACTAAGGACTTGTTTGATAATGTTTACCTTTATTATTATTATTTTTTTTTTTCAAAATTTTTGTAAACTGTAAACAAAAATATGCTTGGTAATTATTTTGCTTTCAAAAAATATAAATACTTTTCAAATTTCACTAAATTCTTAGAAAAAAAATGTGTTTTCACTTGTTTTGTAAAAATTTATCATTATATCTTTTCTCCTCCTCCGCCTTCAGCAGCCGCTATCTCTTGCAATCATCACTAGCAAACACCTCTAGCCACCACTTCCGGCTACAATCTCCGATTACCACTTTTAGCCACCAACTCCGCCACCCTCCGACCACCACTTTCACCCAACAACTCTTCCCACCGACCACCACCAGCCATCACCTTCACCCACTACCTCCATTGTTGGCCACCACCTCCACTTACCATTGTTGACTATGTTACACGAACTCACCATTTTTAGGGAGTACTCCTGTCAATACAACACAACACGACATAGGTATAGGTACAGGAAATGCATTGCGTGCGGCTACTTTTTATCGAACACGGCTAAAATTTCAATCACGAAAGAATAGTGAATAGTAAAGAGTGAAAACAATATACTAAAATTACATTCATGGCTTATAGTTAACATCTGCAACAAAACTATTACGGATGGAAACAAATGCCTGATGTGAGAAAAAGATATGTATATACCGATAAATACTTGAAGAAGCTGAAATATTGTCTTGTAGATCGCTACACGACTCATTTTTTTTGTCATATCTACACAAGTATATCTAATTTTTTGATACTTTTTAGTTAAGTTCACATATTCTCAATTTTGAGATTTCACGTCTTAATCCCTAAATACAAGCCCACACTCGACACTCATACCCGAGTCTGTGTAACATAATTCATCATCATTGCTACCATCTTTGGACCACCATTTCTATCCATTGACTACCACCTCCATCCACCATCTCTACCTACAGGCAACATCTTCGACCGTCGCTGGTCACCATCTTCGCTTTTCATTTATGACGGCTTAATTCTACCACAGTTGTTGTTGAACTGCGGATTCACCTACAACCACCTCCAGCGGCCATGGGTATCCCCCCTCCGACAATTCTTTTGGTCGACTCCCCTCCTGCTAACGACTCCATCTGGGCATTGCTCACTTGTTTTAAAATAATATTGTACAAAAATATCTATATACTAAACATGTTTCTTGTTTTTTTAATAAAAAAACATAAACAAATTTTTTTTTTGTAAGCAAAAACTAGAAAACTATAAATGTTACCAAACAGGACCTCAATATTTGGTACATGTTTTTATGGTTACCCAAATGACAGATGCTTTTTAAACTTGTTTGCCTTAGTATTTATAATGTATGAATTTCAACTTGCCTATGTTGAACTTTAAATTATCTTTGTTATTTTTGACATTTTTTTATGAGAATGTTTGTCCCCCTTCAATAAAGTTTGTGCCTCGCCATGCCTGGCCCCAAGCCTAAGCACCAAGAGACTTTTGGTGCCTAGCGCCTCAGCACTAGAAACGTTGTGCATACAATTTGGATACTTCTCTTACATGAAGTGCTAATATTTAACTTCTATATCTTTGAATTGCGGGCAATAACATAAATAAGATAAACTTATTCATATAAGATGAAATAAATGCAGCCATTGTGTAAAAGAAAAGGAAAAACCCTTTAGAGAATATATAAGTACTCCGCTCCCCTAGCTCTAAATTTAAGTCAAGGACAAAAGCATAGTCGAGATCCTCAAGCAAAGCTTTGTTGAACTTGATTAAGGTCCAAGAATATCAAAAAAAATAAGTATATATAATGCGGTATATAAAATAGTAAGACTAAGTCATAGAACTTTATTTTCTTCTTACAAGGTAGATGGTCTTTTTATTCCCATAAGCTCCTTATTAATGAAGACCTATGTTACATTGTCTTAGATACGAGGGTCGGGTGCAAATGTGTTTAATTGATTTCATCTAATTATTATATCAACAGCAGTGGGACACGGAAGAATGTTTATATTTTTTAAATTTACTTCTTTTGTTTTCAAGGATAAATGGTGTTTATAAGATTCCATATAACATTTTATACATAATATAAGAGAATATCCATATTTATATAGTAAGCTCGAATTACTAACTAGGCTTTCCTAGGTAATGTCTTGCTAAAAATATGAGACACATACCTCAAACTCTTATCCAAGTATTGAGTATTCGACACAAGTGATTTATATGTTTAGAAAGGTCCATGAAACATGGCTAAAGACTCCACTGTCCAAATTCAAAATCAAAAAAAAAATTGCAATTATTTACCAATCCAATACAACTATTTCTAAGCAAATGATGAAAAAAGGATCATATCTAATGCACTAGACTCTAGCTTATAACAGAGCCGGAAGAGGTAGTAAATATAGTTCTTACCCATGCCCCCTCTCACATTTTTGTGGAGACGTTGATTTGTGACCCAAACCCACACCACAATGCAGAGGCAGTTAACACTTACCATCACTACAAGCTATGAAGCATGAGGACTCCGATAATGGTGCCGTATACGCACCAGGTACTCCGTGGATATGGGTACGATACTGGTATGGCATCGGTACATACTGAGTACGCCAAGAAAATACTGAGTACTTTTTTAGTATTTGAGTACGATTTGGGTACGGCCCGGGTACGTTTAGTGGTACGCTTGGGACTTTTATGTCATTTTTAAAAATAAAAGAATACAAATATTAAAAAATGGACTATTATGATAATATTTCTAAATCAAATTAGTTAAAAAGACAAAAACCCTAATGTCAAACAGATTCATAACACAAACCCTACCTTTTGCGCCGCACCAATCAAAATAGTGAATTACATACAAAGCTTGTCGCCGTCGCACTCTCTAGAGACTGCAAAACCCTACCTCGTTGGTTGCTCGTTGACGTTGGTCGCTCGTTGCACCAGTAAGCTTGACACTCGTCGCCGTCGCACCAGTAAGCTAGTCGTCGTAGAAGCAACCAATAAGCCCGTCCCGGTTGTCAGTCGCACATGTACCAGTAAGCTCGGCTAAGGTCCTTTCAAGTTCCTTTTTTTAAGCTTATTATTTTATTTTTATTTTAAATGAATTTTTTTGTTCTATTTTTGGTTTCATCACTTCATTTGTCTTATTTATTTGTTTATTTGAAAATTTGTTAATATATTTGTTGAATGTTGAATATTGATATATTAATTTTTCTTGTTGAAACTTGAATGGTAAATCACTAATATAGTGATATATTAAAATAATTTTTTTGTAGTGCTCTTTGCTTGCTAATTTTTTCTTAAGTTAGCTTTTTTTGTGATTTGCATATAGTTTAAAATTATTATTTAACATATAAAAATATATATAATGCAATGCTAAAAAACTTCTAAAAATTTAATAATTTATTAACGTATCCCAGCTGTACCCGTACCCTATATATTTAAATACTACCAAACCGCCGCATCGTACCCGTACCGCATATCCGCACATGTGCTTCATAGACGACAAGTCATTAGCTCTACACTAATTAAATTCAAACAAAACTCAAGGGTGTCAAAGCATACAGTTCAAGATCCTTCTCCATAACCAACAAAACTGTAGAAAAGATCCATAAAGAAAAAAATCAAGAAAAAAAAAGAATTTACGCCAACTTTGTACTCAAAGAGTGTTGATCAAATGCAATATATCACTTAGAAAGGCTGGTGCTAGTAACTACTGTCAAATCCACATGTTACCCTCACTCTTGGCGACTGAGGTGGTCCCATACTCCTCATGACTTCATCACAATGGTGGTTGTGTTATACGTAGAGTCCTCTCTCTCTGGGGGTAGGGAGAGGGTGGTGAATTTATGCTAAAATTTACCAAATTTCTATTTGATGCATTTTCAAAATGTGCATGCTATATAAATAGTGAGTCTCCATTGAATTAGTTATTCAACCAAGAGGATTAAAAAGCACATATGTACACATACTACACAATCATTTGATATGGTCATCAACAAGGATTGGTTTGTTTTAACCCAAAGTTATAATATTTATCTTCTAGATGTCGGAATGCAGAATAAAATTGCAAAATGTGTGCATTTTGCTATTTAAATTGTAAAATTTACGTCCAAGGCTGATAATTTATGACCATCTACAAAGTGAAGTCTCTGAAAGCATAAAGAATCGAAGGTACATACCTCATCATCCTTATTGCATCTTTTCGATGTATTAAATAGATGTCATCCTCTTCCCACTCAGGCTCAACAGGTATCGGCCTCAACTGCCCCAAAATCAACTTCAAATGTGTAGCTGCATTATCAGAATTCTTATTCCCACAAGCAGCATGGTTATTGGTCAGTTCTTCATTCTTGTAGTTCAGACAGTCATCAAGAACACAGCTCAGTTGTTCAAGGTCTGTGGACTCTCCAAAATAACCACCTTTATCTGCTAACGGTTTTTTGTGATCCAACGGAAAATGCTCAAATTTGGACTTTGATTCTCCAATGCTTGTATCCTTATTCTGCTCAAAGCTCTCAGAGGAAACCATGCTCGTCAATAAATCAGAGGCCTTGTTAACATCATTACTTACAGCTGCCATAATATCCTTAATCAAGCTTTCATCAGCCCAGGAGTGAAGCTCTGTGAACATTTCATAGGCCTGTACAATATCAGTTTCATCAGTGGACCTAGTGTTCTTGCTTGAGCTAGAATTGCCAACTACTGGTGTTTTTCTATAATCCTCATCATCTGTCAAAGCAGGAAATTTCACAGCAGGTAAAAGCACTGATGAGAAAGACTTCGCCGGGAGATTATCTTTCCGCACCAAGTTCTGGCAAGGATGCAGCGGGGTGATAGCACTTGATATGGAGGGGTAAGGTTCATTGTCAAGTTGAAGTTCAAAACCTTCTTTCTGTCGCTGCTTTAGGTCAAAAGCAGCCCAACCAGGTGATTTAGTCCTCCTCCATGACATCTTCGTAGATAAAGCACTAGCAGACGTGACGATTTTACGCCATACACACAATACCGTCCCCTGCTATGTGTGTGTACTTGATAAAGAATAACCCCTTAGCTTACCATAAATCAATGAAATTGAGGGACCCGACAAATGATATTTTCAAAAGAAACTATAATAAGTAGTAAAAAAAATTCGTGAAACACAAAAAAGAAATGATATTAAGAGAACATGAGATTATTTATTAGAACACCAAGAAGTATACAACCCTGCATATTTTTATTCGTAGTGGTGGTCCATATGAGACACAAAGCAACAATCTACGAAATTACTCAATGGGAAGATTTCCTCATACAACAATATGGATTGTCAGTGGAGTTTTGAACTATAAGATAATCATGCTTAGATACAATTCGTATAAGCACGGTAGTGTATTATTTCTTTATGATATTGGTGAATTTCAAGACCTATTCAATTGCCTATCAAAATCTCTAATGGAAAAAAGGACAAATTAAAATTTTCATAAGCAACTGGTGTAGGAAAAATGTTTACCTATCGTGCAATTGTGATAAATAAATACATAAACAAGAAATAAAAATTGACCTTACCGACCATATGAAATTATAGACGAAAATAGATCAAGGCTAGTGTTTCACACTATGCCTTAAGATAGATTTTGTCCCCGCTACGGTGCTTACGGTATCTGGAACGTTTATTTCCCAAGATACAATGAGCTGAATCCCATAAAAGCAGCCCTAGAATAGGTGGGCATGGCAAACCAAGCAGCCTTTCGCACTCTAAAATGCTCTCTTTACACAAACTCAGACTCTATATTTGCTGTGGAAACTTAATGTTAACTCTATTCTAAAAAGGAAAATGAAACACGACGTGACTATTCTAAATAGTTACAGAAGAAAGAGGCACATATATTCAAACCCAATAGATATAACAAAACAGACCCACCCCTACAATGGTAACTATCTCATTACCATCTTCAATTAATTTCACCTTCACTTAAAAATGGTTTCAAACCATCTAAGCAAAGTGTGTTTTAGGCCCTCTCTGTTGCGGGATTATTAAGATTATGAGGAATATAACTACTTTCATGGGCTCGTATTTCCTGGTCATCCAGGCCCTGATTGGCGACCTTGTCTTTTTAGCTATTTAGCAAAAAAGCAAAAAAACTAAAAAACCAAAAAATAAAATCAAAACACAAACTCCCATAATATTTTATTCAAACTCCTACCACTTTTAAAATACAATAATACTCATTATTTATAACTTATTTATTACCACTACCAACTACATATAATTATTAATATCAAATATATAAAAGAGTAAAATTGTTCACTTTAAACAAAAAGCAAAAAAATTAGCTTAAAAGTTAAGTTACCAAATAACCTACTTTGAACCTAATTTAGCTTTTTTGCTAAAAATGAAAAAAAAGGCTAGCTTTTACGCTTGTTGCCAATCGGGCCCTGATAAGTTTTACCTAACTACAAACCTAAGCAAACCCCTCCACTTACAACGGCAATAAACACCACAAGTTGACTAATTTAACATACCCTCTTTCATTTTTTTTAATTTAAAAATTACACGTCTTTTAGAGCGACCGTGATAAGCATGGTGGAAATCTACAGCGACTAATAGAGCTGAGTTGCTGAGTTTCAACTAAAAACTATTAAAAGTTAGTTAGCGAGTAGTAGTGAGTTGGTTAGGAATTCTATTAGAAGAAGTAACGGTAAGAGGGGGAAAATTATGGGGATTCCCATTTAAGGAGGGGAACTAAGAAGAATAAAGCAGAAAAGTTTTACTGCTATTTTGATTATGGTGTAGAATCTTCTTCGTCTTCAATAATAAATACCATCATTCTAGATCAATTGAATTCCTTGAGTTTTAACTTCCTAATTCACATTATTTGGTATCAGAGCGGTGGTCCTACTGTGAACATTGCTCTCTTGATAATGGCAGACGGAACTAGGGCACAAGAGGTAAGACACGCAGAAGAAACGGTAGGGAGGATTCCAACAAGCACGACCATACGATAGTGGAGATTAAGCAAATGTTGGTTGCCATGAATCTGAAATATGATCAGATTATTACATGGTTGGGAAATCCACCCTAAGAACGAGCAGAAAATTTAGAGGGTGGATCTTTCACAACGGGAAGCTCGTCTTGGCAACTGCAATACGCACACATCGATTTTCCAAGATTTCAAGGGAATGATCCCTCTGGTTGGTTATACAGACGTGAGAGGTTCTTTCATCTTCATCAGATTGAAGAAGGATCGAAGGTTGACTTGGCTTCATTACATTTGGAAGACAAAGCTATCCAATGGTTCCGTTGGTATTGTAAAACCCATCTCAACAGATCTTAGAAGGATTTTTTTGCAGCTATTACAACCAAGTTTGGACCAAATGTTTATGATGATGCGATTGGGGAACTTACAAAATTGAAGGAGAATAACACAATGAGAGATTATCAGGATAAATTCGAAGAGTTATCAAATAGAACTATTGGATTACATGAAGAATTTTTGTGAGTTGTTTTTTTAGTGGTCTAAAGGAAGAAAGTAAAACCGGTGTGCTGATGTTTCAACCCAAGAATCCAAAAGAGACAATTGGGTTAGCAAGATTGCAAGAAGAGAGTTTAGAGGTATTAGCCATGAAAGTTAAAGTTGTTCCTAAGAATTTTTCTAGTCTAACGCCTCAAACATCAACCAAGATCGGATCTTCCTTACTTC
>JAOTRH010160491.1:0-12864 GCA_034768845.1 Heliamphora exappendiculata
CGTAGAACTCAAATCTCATCCAATATGGGTTTAAAATCTTGAAAGGGCCATGCATTATCTGCCAGTATATCTCCTTGTACTTTGGATCAAATGCATTCACAAGATCATGTAAAAATCTCAAATCTAATGTACTGACAGTCGTTAAATCATGTGAAAAACTTAATTAAAATATGATCCAATAATTAATAGTACTAATGCAGAAAAGTGTATAGAACAGGTGATTGGGCAATAAGAGAAAACATGAGCACCATCAAATCTAAGAGAAACTCTAGACCCTATCGTAATTCAATAATGATAAAAAATTGAAACGTCCAAAGATTTACATCAACAATTTATAATCCATGAATTCTCACTTCTACTAGGAAACAGAGAAGAAAAAGTCAATACTTGCCCACCAAATAAAAATAAAGAGAGGAGCCTTGGGATTTCATGTCTTTTCATAAAATTCCTTACTCATGTGGTATGTGGTTCGAGTTCTCCTATCCCTTTCTCTCATCTCCTTTCCTCCCTTCTCTGCTACTCCTGTACTCTCAATAAAAAAAAATTAAAAAAAATAAAGAAAATTTTTAAAAATTAATAAAAATAACGGTAAGCTCAAATCTAAAAACTAGAACAAAAAAGATCATGGAAGAAAATCACAAGACTAAAACAGATTTATTAATACTAAGTAACAAATCAATTATTTTTTATAACAAAAAAATTTGAAATTTTGACAACCTAAACGATGGAATTTGACTGAAAACTATCTTATATCTTAAGTCACGACAAAGTAGGGAGTCTTGTCCTTTGGCCCGTATCCATATCTAAAAATAGGCCTTAAAAAATCCGTTACCAAATGGCACTTCTGTTTTCATTGTTTGACATCTACTATTATTTTTTGGTCTCTACTGATATTGTTTGGTCTTTCAAGGGTCATAGACTTTTTCATAAATGAAAGGGGGAGTAGCTCTGCATCAAATATGTTGGGACTTAGAAACAAAAATGAATTGCTCAAGTGCTTTACCCAAAGTTTGGAATAACATTTTTATAAGTTTTTATTTTTATTTTTAATGATTCTTTTGAGTTTTAATTCAAAAGGAAATACTTTTTAGAATCCCTTTAGTCATAAAGAATCAAAAAAATAAAAAAGATGATCAACTTTTAAAAAAAAAAAAAATTTAAGAGTCCAAAATAAGACCTAAAATACACTAAACAACCAAAAATAATATATATATTTTTTTAGTAATCTTTTTCAACATTAGTCTATGAAATTTTATTTTTAATAATCTTGTAACAAGAGGAATAGGAAAAGTAAGAAAAAAAATTGATCACAACATAATAAACCCCAAAAAATAGAATTTTTATTTTTTTAAAAGCCTTAAGAAAAGTCAAACCAAGCACAGGCATTTTTATTTTAACGTCGTGTAATCTGAAGAAGGCAATCCGATCGAGATGCCAAAAACATAGGTGCAGATGTATAAAAAATGGTGAAAGAATGGCCCCAGAAAATTGAGCTTTTATATACTATTATAATAAAAAAAAAACACTATAACACGAACAAAATTGGTGAAAGAATGTTACATGATTTTTTTATTACTCTATCAGTGAAGAGTAAAAATGTCATTTGTCTTAATTAATAAGAACAAATATGTAATTTGAAAAATAGCTACTCATATCTTTTCATTCCATCATAATTTTCTATTTCAAAGACACTTTTTCTTTCCAAGGTGATCTTTCAAGCGGATTCTCTATATATTGTGAATGCTTTGCGGAAGGGTGCGTAGTTTGAACTCTGATGCTGGGAAATTATTATGGAGAGTAAAACAATGTTATCACGATTCAAATGCCAAAGAAAAATGTCTCATTTTCTTTTATTTTATGGGTTAATTAATTAGTAGTTATATTTAAAAAATTTATATAAGTATTAATTAATCTCATTACTAAGATTTTTAAAGAGAAGATCCTATTTTTAAAT
This sequence comes from Heliamphora exappendiculata, assembly GCA_034768845.1. Classification (NCBI taxonomy): domain Eukaryota; kingdom Viridiplantae; phylum Streptophyta; class Magnoliopsida; order Ericales; family Sarraceniaceae; genus Heliamphora; species Heliamphora exappendiculata. The sequence goes on from JAOTRH010160491.1 coordinate 1,955, forward strand.
ATAGACGTATATTATGATAGATTTTCTCTTATTTGTGGATAAAGTTTCCCTGTAAATTTTAAAATTCTATAAATTTCAATATAAATATTTATTTTTAATAATCTTAATGTTTTTGAAATCTACTCATTGAGACTTATCAAATAAGATCTATATTGCATATAAAAATAATAACACTTAAAAAATCGATAAATTTCGTATTTCTTTTGGAACTAAGAAATTTATCACTTTGATAAAAATAAGAAAATTTTCTATTTTCTTTAAAACTATCTTTTTCAAAAATGAAAAATTTAACCATAATTTTTATTTTCCAAATTTTTGTAGAAAATTTTCAATTTTAATTTGTCCCTTTGAAAATTAATTTCTCACGTTCAAGTTTGAGAAATTTTTTAATTTTAAATTTCTTAGTTTCAGTACTAGATTCCTCAATTCAATTTGCTACAATTTTTTATTTGGAGATACGAAACTCCCATAAAAAACCTTTTATTTTATTTTTGTGATGCCTCAATTAGGATAACATCCAAGGCGACAAAAAACTATGTTAGGATTTTTGCAACTTGTTTCTGTAACTTATATTTTGGCAAATTTGTGATAAATTAGTTTTTAAATTATTTAATTTTATTCATTGATATTTTAACACTTAATCTTTTAAAATTATGATTTGATATTACAGCACAGCAAAACAGGAATAAAAAACAATCAAAAAGCTACATGCAGTGCCAGGCCACTCAAGCAGTTTACCAAGCGGTTAATTAGTCTTCTCGTATCTTAGGCTCTGCAACAAGCTACTGCAATACAGACTTCACCGCTCGAATGGTGAGTAGATCGCTCAAGTGGTCAGCGTCGAAACAATTTTTAAAACACGCTGCTAGGGTTTGGCTTTTGGAAGGAGGATATAAAAAGGCTGCTAGGGTTGTTGTCATAAGTGCCACGATGAATATTAAGAATATACCTAGCCACCATTGAGCCTAGAGTTGGTTTAAAACAAAGGCTCCAAAGCTAGTTAACTAAACTTGATGATCGTTTAGCTTCTGTATCTTCAAAATATTATCAAGCCAATCAAATCTTCATTGTTCCTACGGTTGAGGAGTTTGTAAGATTTTTTTTGTAACTAACATTTATTATAGTGTTTGATTCTCCACGACCTGGAGTGGTCTTGTGGTTTTTACTCGGTTTAGGATTTTTCACGTTAAAATCTCCATGTTTATTGTGTGATTGTTTATTTTGTTGGCTTGTGTGATTGCTTAGTTTATATATATATTTTTTAGCGTTTAATTTTTTTAGATAAATCAATTAGTGCAAATCAGTTTACAAACGAGATTTTTCAATTAGTATTAGAGCAAGTCACAAAAAAATTTTAAATTTTTTTTGAAGTGTGATCCATTGACCTGATTAGCAATAATGGATTTTCTAAGAGAAGACGCCTAGACTAATAGACCTCCCCTTCTTGTTGGCCTTAATTACCCCATTTGGAAAGTAAGAATGAAGGCTTTTCTAAAATTTGTTGACGAATGTGTTTAGCTTTCCATTGTTGAGGGTTACAAGCCTCCCACCAGTGTTGTTGATGGAGAAATCGTCTCTAAACCCGTGGCTAGATGGGATAAAGCTAATTTTGAGGATGCTGGCTGGAATACCAAAGCTATTAATTCTATCTTTAACGGAGTCACACAAGATGAGTTTCGCAAAATTAATATGTGTGACTTGGCAAAAGAAGTATGGAATATTTCTCAAATTACTCATGAAAGAACTGATACCGTAAAAATCTCAAAACTTCAACGTCTTACAACTAATTTTGAAACTTTGCGTATGAAAGACGATGAATGTTTTGACAATTTTTACGCAAATCTAAGCGACATTGTGAATGCATCTTTTAATCTCGGTGAAAAAATCACAAATTCTAAAATTGTTCAAAAAATTCTTCGATCTTGACTCGAACATTTCCAACCAAAAGACACAGTAATAGAGGAAAATAAAGATATTGACTCTATCTCTGTTGAATTTTCAAAATAAAAAGGCTTCCAAAATTTTGGTCTTTGCAAGTGACTCGGATGATGATTTAGGCTCTAAGATGATGACAATCTTTGTAAAAAAGTTTTAAAAGTTTTTAAAAAGTAATAAAAATCAAAATTATGAGGAAAAATCACAAAAGGGGCACGAGAAGGAAAAAATAAAAAATATGTCCAATTTTATTAAAAAATGGTTAAAATGCAAATTTTATGAAATCCGATAATATAAATACAAAGGCTATGGACATATAGCTAAAGAATGCCCAAACTTTCTTAGAAAGAAACAAAAGAGATTTTCTGTCACTTTGGATAACGAGAGTGAACTTAGGACGAGTGATAAGAAGAAACCTGATTATGATGATGGTAATGTTATTGCATTCATTGCTTCTATTCATAACGGAATTTAGTGAGTCTGAAAATGAAAATTTTATAAATAATTCTAATAATGAAAAACAAGAGGGTAAAGAGGTTAGTGAATCTGAGGATGGTGAAACTCTCTAACAAGCTTATGACAAGCATTATAATGAGAGTTATTTGTTGACCAAACATAATGCCAAACTTGTTCAAAAATTTAATTTGTGTAAAAAAGAAAATGAAAGTGTCAAGTAAGAGTTAACTGAAGCTCAAACTCTCGTTGTTACACTAAAATCAGATAAGAAAATTTTGTGTGAAAAAATTGCAAAATGTGAAAAAAAAGAAAAGAAATGACCTGTTTGAATTGAGTCAAACTAGAAAAACCATGATTGAAGCATTTGAAACTGAATTACATGCTTGTATTGAGTCTAAGAAAGGTCTTGAATTAAAATTGACTAAGTTTGAAAAAGATCTTTTGAATGCTCAAGATACTTTCAAGAAATTGAATGCGGGTACCAAAACTTTGGATAACAAGCTTGGCTTGCAAACAGCCGTTACAAATAGATGTGGACTTGGTTTTGTTGATGCTTCGTTGAGTAAGTCGACAAAAGGAAAAGAAAAAGAAAAAAAAAAAGAAAAAGTTGGTCAGCCAACTCAAGCAACGACTACGCCAACTCTTAAGCAAGCTAATTCAACTAAAAGAACAAAGTCTGGCTCTTCAGTAAAAGCCAATGCAAAATGGTACCCTCATACGGGTAAATCTACCATTTTACATTGTGAGGTAAGAACAACTAACTTTAACCCAGCCTGTCATTATTGTGGTAGTCCTGGTCATATGCGTCCAAATTACATGAAATTGAGAATGAGGTATTCCTATAAGATTTGTATTTCTATTTTTCATCACTGTGGAATAAAATGACACATCAGACATCATTGTACTAGACTCTTTAACCAAAATAAATTTAAGTTTGACTTGCCACAAGGACCTAAAAAAATTTAGATTTCTACCCCAAAATCTGTGCCTTTGAAAATCAAGAAAATTTAGGTAAGAAAAAGTAATATTGACAACTTTTTAGCTAATTGTAGTCCTTAGTTTTTTGAGTTATGTTGTTTTTTTGGGTTTACTTGTTTGAGTTTTTTTTTATGAAGTCCCTATTTAAAAGAAAAAAAAATTGTGGGGGACTTTATTAAGGGTTGAGTACCATTTATGTGCATTATTTTATTTGGCTAAAATTCTATTGTTTCGTTATTAAGATTAAACACATATCATTAGTTTTTGGATAATCTAGTTCATAGTGGCTTGAAATGTATTCAAAGACGAGTCTATTATGTACACCACTTAAACGGTGATAGATGTAGGGATCTTCAAACTTGGGATTAATTTAATCTATGGATCTTTATTGCCTTTCAGTTTTTTTAGTTTTTCACAAAATGATTTCATAATGGCAACCCATTTGAATTAAATATTTAAACTCCCTCCTGCTTTTATTTCTATATGTTTGGCTTGAGAAAATGGCTATCTATGCAAATTTTTCTTTTTCATTCGTATTAGTGTGAAACTCACCAATGTAAGCATGAAAAGAAAAAGAAATAATAAATAAAGAAAAAGAAAGAAAAATTTACAGCCTTTAGTTAAGGGGGAGTTATCCTATGAAGTGAATTGTGTCAAAACTGATTTGACATTGTGAATTTATTGATTGCTGATAAATAAATATGACTAAGCCATATAGATCCCATATAGGATTTGATCTTGAAGTCTGAAAATATTTTAAGTCACACACACACTCTACTTCATATAGAATCTACTCTGATTATGTTCTTTCTATTAGAGGCAAAACTACCAAAATCATTGTTTTCTATAAACGCTTTTTTATAAAAATAACTGAACAGATAATCGCCGAAACGGGCTCCAAATAAGACTTTTTGATGTCGAACGATCAAAATAAAAACTCGTACCACCACAGTTAATTTAGAAGAATACATTTTTGGTTGATTCTCCAACTACGATTTTTAATTCCAAATTGAAACTCATGTCAGACCTTCTATTATATTCCTTTATGCGATTCCTGAACGTAGTGTGAGCTACAATCCTTTAAAAACTCGTACCGGCAGAACCGAGTCAGCGTTAGTCTTGAAGATAAGTTATGAATATACTTCAGCCTATCTGCATATTTATAGGGTTACAGTAAAGACTTGTGAAGTAATTATGACAATGACTTCTAGTGTAATCTAGATACTCATCCAGCACTTTTCGCAGTTAAGCAAACCTCACAGCGGTATCTATAATTATGAAAACCTTATAGAAATTTCTGTAATTTTCATAAATTACTAAATTACAGTTTTCACCACTAAAGAACTGTAATTGCACTCTAAGCCATAATCTCAAGATCATCTTTTATTGAGCTCTTGTTATTAAATATTTAACTAATTTTCCCATGTTAAGATTTTTAATACCCGATAATTAAATTTAATTACTAATAATTTAATTTAATCGGCATCTTTAAATTTCTTAAACTCTTCTATTTAACTTATTTGACCGCCAGATAATCAAATTCACATGTAAGATTTGGCCCAGTCAAAACTTAAAAGCTTCTTTAACTTGATATTGTCAATCCCGATCATTCGAGACGTGAATTCCATTAATAATTAATATTCACCATATAAATAATATTACTATCCAACTCATCAAAAATATAGATCCATATAAGATCGCACCCTCTAATGAATCAAAATAATAAATATTAAATATATACAAATTAATAATTATTTCATGATTAAGAGTATAAGCACTCTCATAATAACATTGGGGTGTGAATTAATTTATAAAGTCAGTATAAAATTAATTACCCTAATGTGTCACATTTAACATACACAAAGTGTACTAGTATAGAGAGTCGAAACAATAAACGACGCTATTATTTGTTTCCCGTAACTAAGATAGGTGTACTAAAATTTTGTGTTACAGTCGTACCGATAGTATATCCATTTTCTTTTAAACTGTGAACAAATATTTATATTCTACAAAAATTTAAAATCTGATCATCCAAGCCGTACTCTATACAGTTGATTAAATACTATACATAATAAAGGACATTCTTATTAAAATAAAATTAAATACTAAAAATTTAATTTTAAGTATACGACCTTAACATTTTCATATATGAATATAGGTTATCTTGGATTTTATGTGTGGTTTTTATCAATTTGACAAAATTTTATGATTTTAAGTGAATGAAATTGTGCATGGATCTAATATTTGTTATTTAATCTTGTTTCCCATCCAAAAAGATTTGTTTTGTTTTTCTTTTATTGTGTTTGTCAGTTTGTGACAAAAAGGGGAAGATAAAGGCTTGGTTAAGGGGGAGATTTTTGTATATCATTTTGTTTTATATTTGTGTGAGGGGTTGTTTGTGTGCATTTTTTTTTGTGTTGCTTGAGTCATGTGTCGTTTTGTGGGGGTTTTTTTTATGGCTTGATTAATTGGATATTGAGTTGTTGGGCTTTGTCACAAAGTTGCCAAAAGAGAAAATTGTTATGATTTTTGCAGCTTGTTTCTGTAATTTATATTTTAGAAAATTTGTGACAAATTGAATTTTAAATTATTTATATTTTATTCATTGATATTTTAACATTTGATTTTTTGGAGTTATAGTTTGATATTGCAGCACAACGAAACAAAAATAGAAAATAATCAAAAAGCTGCCCGCGGTGCTAAACTGCTCAATAGACTGCTCGAGCGGTTCATTGAGTGGTCAGTTAATGCTCTCGATATCTCAGATTCTACAACAAATTACTGCAATACTGACTTACCGCTCAAGCGGTGAATAGACCGCACAAGCAACTAGTGGAGAAATAATTTTTAAAACATGCTGCTAGGGTTTTGCTTTTGGAAGGAGGATATAAAAAGGCTGCTAGGGTTGCTGTCATAAGTGCCATGATGAATATTAAGAATATATCTAGCCACCATTGAGCCTAAAGTTGATTTTTAAAAAAAGGCAGCAAAGCCAATCAACTAAACTTGATGATCGTTTAGCTTTTGTGCCTTTAAGATATCATCAAGCCAATCAAATCTTCATCGTTCCTGCAAGTTCGTGGAGTCTCTTGAGTGGATTCTCAAGTGTTTGCAGTCTGGTGAAGGATTCCGTTACCATTGAAGTCCGGTGATAGGCTCTAGCATCAGTCAAACACGGAGTTGGTGCCCGTGGATTTGGCAGGAGTGGGCTTATTACCATAGGTTGAGCAGTTAACGGGAGTTTGTAAGATTCTCATGTAACCAACATTTATTATAGTGTTTGATTCTCTTAGACCCAGAGTCGTCTCGTGTTTTTTGTCAAGTTTGAGATTTTTCACATTAAAATCGCTATGTTTATTGTGTGGTTGTATAATTTTTTTACTTGTGTGATTGCTTAGTTTATTTATGCATTTTGTGGTGTTTAACTTCTTTAAATAAATTGATTAGTGAAAACCAGTCTACAAACGGGGCTTTTCAAACTATACTCCTTAAAAAAAAATTAAAAACAATCCAGTCATTCATGGCATTTGAGAAACAAAAGAGTGTAAAACGTATTACTTGCTAATATAAACCACTTTAAGCAAAAGAAAAGAAAAAAGTGTTTCAAAGACAAAAGAGATAAAAAAAAATATAAGGTAAATTACACTAACCTCCTCTAAGATTTTTGATAAAACAGAAACACCTCATGTGCTTTCTGAAATATTATTAGCCTTTCCTATCAGTGGTGTTTTCCTAATACCGTTAACGAAAATTGCTAATTTACCAATTTAACCCTAACACAAATGCAGAATATGGAATGGGTTTGGGTTGGGGTCATCATAGGGGCAGGGGTTGGGGTTGGGGTTAGGGTTTGGGTCGTCTTCCTTTTTGGGTGTTATACGTAGAAAAAAATACAATCTTCCTCCATGAGCTCACCTACTGCCCAACCCCATGATCACATAAAAGAAAAAAAGTGAAGGCTCTAATGTTGAGATCGATCCAAGCATCTCTTAGATGAGGCAATTCTTCGTCATCATCGGTTCACCTCCTCTGCCGCCGCTACTCATCAGAGTAAGCCTTAGAGCGAAAAGTGGCCGTGTTTGGCACCGCTGGTGGGATCGGCCAGCCGTTGGCGCTGCTTATGAAGCTCAATGACCACCACCTTCCTCCCCTTCCTCCCTCTTCTCCCCCTTTGCCGCCATCTCCTCCTCCCACCGCCATCATTTCTTTAATAAAAACAAAGCAGGGGAGGAAACTACATACTGATTGAAAATTTGGAACCTTGCTAGAATGCATCCCATTAAACACAAATAAGAAACCCGCAATGCGTCCCATGAAAGCAACAACTAAACACTTCACAAATACATCTAACGATTGGAACCCAAGATTAAAAACCAAATTAGGAACGATTTCGAGCATAATCGCAAGCCCTAATACAAACCCTAAAATCCTTAATCCAACATTCAATTGTTTGCAAATAATTTTATGAGTTTGGGGTCCAGCAAAGTTCTGTAAGGTCAGCGGCTTCATCTTTTGTTGCTAAATTTGGGTCTATAGCCATTCGTTGTTAGACATTTTTTCATAGTCATGGTTTAAAAAAACTTATCAAACAACACTAGGAGTGCTAATTTGTTAATGAAGTCTGACCCCTTATTCTCAAACCCCAAATTTGGTTCTTCCTTCATCGCTTTCTTTCTTGATCTCCTCCGAAAGTCATGCTCTAGTGCGATTAATCATCCATTTTGTCCACTTCTACAAGAAAAATAATAGTAGACCTAGAAAAGCTTGAAAACAGAGATTTGATTCTTAGATTGAGAAATGGAGGTGATGATGCTTTGTTTTCTCATATTTGATTCTTAGATCTGATTTTAGAAATGGAGGTGATGAGGAGGAAGGGGCAAATTTGACATTTTACTAATGATTAATTCCAATATCACTTTATAGTTCTCATATTTGATTTGAGAAATGGAGTTGATGAGGAGGAAGGGGCAAATTCGACATTTTATTAATTATTAGTTTTAATATCACTTTATAGTTAACAAATTTTTAACGAAAAAAAATAGAGGGGAGGTATATGTGTATTATTAGATAAAGTAAAAGAGGTCAGTGTGCTTTCAAAAAATAGTGGGGTGTTTCTATTGTTGTCAAAAACCTAAGGGGAGGTCAGTGTAATTTACTCAAAAATAAAATAAAATTATTAGTCTAAAGAAAGTTGAGATGGCTCAGGTGAACCACGGCTTCACAGATTCTTCAAAGTAAGCATCAGTTGATTCTCCACGTTCACCATAACCTGGCATGAAACGCCATGAGCTACGGTGTCACGCCCCAAAATCCCGGGGTCACGTGAAAATCCACCAAATACCAATTTTATGAAAAATATAGGTTTTCATACATTTAAATCCATCTGTTGAAACAATTGAAAAACCCAACAAAAGGATCTCTCATAAATAAATAACATACAGATCCAACATGTATACGATATATCGCCTTACGGCGTACAGAACCTGCCTTCAGGAATAGGCATACCAAAATGAAAAAACTATAAAAATCTTCCGCCATTGCGGGCATCACCAGAGCTACTCCTCATGCACGTCATTATCTGAAAATATTTTTATAGAAAATTCCACCCATGAGCCGAAGCCCAATAGAAACAGACTATAAAGCTGTAAAGAAGAAAATATGCAATCATATAGGGTGGGAGCTAAACTCAACCACATAATCCAAAATGATTTTCCACAAACCCTAAGTTTTTCCATCATACTACATAAGTCTCCCAAAATGGTTTTATTTCATAAAACTCATGTTTTCATCCTTCAAACCAGGTATTGCAACAAATGAAAAAGATAAACCACAGTTAAGGAAAAACAGTAATCAAAACATTGTTCCCTCGTGAAATATACCATCGCAGAAAAAGAAGAATATGATCCTATGTACCGACTCTATCACAAGGGGATAGAGATAACAACTATAGACCCCTGCCCAGTATCTAATCCCCATACATTATGGGACCAGTTAGATACACACAGGTTCTATACGGAGCACCGCGACGTACCACTTAATATACGGGCGACCACCCGAGGGAACTAAGCACCCAACCTCTCAATTTACGGGGACTAACCCGAAGGACCTAAGTACCTACTCTGCGCACGTTTCCAGACTTACACCAAAGGCAACTCGTGCCAAATACACGTCATCTCGGTATATCTAGATAATCTTCTAAAAATAGTACCGTAACTCAACTACGAAAGCATTTCACAAATATACATTATACATGTATATACAGATCCATCCATCAACATGGAGATCAACAAAACATTTTCAAAATATTTTTTTTTGCTTCCAACAAAATGTTCAAAATCTGAGACTCAACCCCGACGGTTAGCTCCAAACCTCTAAAACATAAAAACGTTGAGATTTTTCACAAAACTGCCATTTTCCACCGTTTTCAAGAACACCCTTTGAAAACCATCCAACCACAAGTTATATCATATAATAAACCAAGAAAAGCGTAAAACAAAGTTTTTATTCATAATAAGGTTTAAACATAAAACATGATAGATAAGCATTTTAACTGGGGAAAAAAGTATACAACTGCATGTAGCGTCACTGGCCAACCATCACTATCACGTCCTGACACGCGGGTCACGTGAAACACCCACAAATAAACTCCCAAGGAACAAGAAATTGATAAAAAGTTCCACAAGGGATAAAAAATAACCTTTCCCAAACATTTGGCCAAAAACGAATGAAAAATGGTTTGGAAAATCTTGACATACCTTCACTCTTTTGATCATACCTTTTTCTAAAAAAATCATTTTGAGGTGAGAAAGGTTCCATTAGAAAGAAGACTTTCGGGGCTTCAATTTGAGTACAAGAACGACCCAATTCTGATTTCGGATGAGGGATCTAACATCAAAACAAAATGGCTTTGCGCAACTAGTTCACTCGAGCGGACATCGGGCACTCGAGCGAGCAACCACCCCAGAGAAACCCAGAAATTGCTGTTCTTGAGCGTTCTAAGCCCCCAAACTCTCAAACACCCACTAACCATCATCTTAACCACAAATTAAAGCCTCCAAACACCATTTTAACACCCTTGGATATACCGAAACTCGAAACTACCAGAGATCCTCGAAAGGAACATTTCAAAGCCCAATTTCATCCAACCAAAATCAACACAAACGCCTTTTTAAACCAAAACCCAATTTAACGAAACATAAGATGTTGTCCGTGCATTTTTTTAACCGGTCAAAATACTTATAATTGCATGTAGTACCATTTAATAACAGTAGAGTTTAGAATCCTACCTCGTTGAGCTAAAAGCTCGACATTTCGATCCACGTGCAAAAATAAACTTTGTCAAAATGAAATTATGTCCGAATGAAAGCGTAGACCATGATGCCGATACTAAGGATCTTCTGTCTGATCGTCAAAAATCGAATCCCAGACTTCTGAAAAGTTAGAGAGAAGGCAGAGAGAAAAAGGAGGAAACTTAGGAGTTAAATTTTGAAAATATCTTTTAAAAATATCTAACTCCAGATATTTATAGGCCTCCAAAATAT
>JAOTRH010160512.1:0-12863 GCA_034768845.1 Heliamphora exappendiculata
GAATACTTTGAGAAATTCAAAGAATTCAAGGCGGAGGCAGAAAAGCGTCTGGGTAAAAGTATCAAATCACTACAATCTGACCATGGTGGAGAATACCTCTTTGGAGAGTTTAAGGACTACTTGTCATCATAGGGGATTACATCCCAATTGACTGCACCTGGCACTCCGCAGCAGAATAGTGTAGCAGAAAGAAAGAATATGACTCTTATGAATACGGTAAGATCCATGATGAGTTATTCAAATTTACCCGATTCGTTTTGGGGACTCGCTTTAGAAACAGCAGCTTACATTCTGAACTTTGTACCTTCTACTCCCAATAAATTGTGGACCAGGCATAAGCTTAGTCTGAAACACATTCGAATTTGGGGGTGTCCAGCACATGTGCTGAAAGAGAACACGGATAAGTTGGAATCAACGACGGAAGTCTATTTCTTTGTGGGGTATCCCATGGGAACGAAGGGTGATCTATTTTATAATCCTAAGGATCCGAAGGTCATTGTTAGCATCAATGCTCAATTCTTGGTAGAGAATTATATCATGGATCACAGGCCCAAAAGCAATATTACTCTAGAAGAACTGAGAAAAAATATCAGTAGAACAGAAGAGGAACCACAAGTCACTGATATTCCATTACCTCGTCGTAGTGGGAGGATTATCGAGACATGTGCAAATCAAGAACAGGGTGCTGATGTACAGGGTTTAGGTTCTGCACAGCCTATTACTGCTAGTACACAGACATAGGTAGTGCTCATCGTAGTGGGAGGGTTGTTCATCAACCTGATCGGTATATGTTCTTGAGAGAGTTGTTTGACAAGATCCTGACAGAACTAGATACCGAGCCCTGTAACTCTAATAAAGCACTAAAAGACAAAATTGTAGATTTTTGGAAAAAGGCTATGAATTTAGAGGTGAAATCTATGTGTTCCAATCAGGTCTGAAAATTTGTAGAACTACCCGAAGGGATAAAATTCATTAGATACAAGTGGATCTATAAGAAAAAGAGAGGAGCAGACGGAAATGTTGAAACCTTCAAAGTTAGACTTGTTGCTAAATGGTTCACTTAGAAAGATGGGATCGACTATGAGGAAACCTTTTTGCGGGTAGACATGCTTACGTCTATCCGGATTCTCTTATCCATTGCCGCACATTTCGATTACGAAATCTAACAAATAGATGTCAAGACAGTTTTCCTTAACGGAAGACTTGACGAGTGTATTTATATGATACAACCAAACGGATTCATTATAAAAGGGCCAGGAGCACATGTTGTGTAAGATTAAGAGATCCATTTATAGACTTAAGCAGGCATCAAGGTCTTAGAACACTCGATTTGATCAAGCCATTAAGTCTTTTAGTTTTGATCAAAGTCCGGATGATCCTGTGTATACAAGAAGCGTGACGGAAGCGTGGTGATCTTTCTAGTACTTTATATAGACGATATCTTGCTCATCGGAAACGATGTGGGTGCATTATCTACGGTTAAAGTATGGTTATCTGGGAAGTTCGATATGAAGGACTTGGGAGAAGCCAGTCACATCCTTGGGATCAAGCTTGTGCGAGATCGAAAACAAAGGATGTTAGTCAAATCACAAGCAAAATATATTGATGATATCCTTACTCGTTTTAGCATACAAGATTCCAAGAAAGGGTTTCTCCCTTTCAGACACGGAATCACTCTATCCAAGGATCAGTGTCCTAAGACACCTGATGAGATAGAGAAGATGAAGGTTGTTCTTTTTGCTTCGATAGTAGGAAGCCTCATGTATGTTATGCTTTGCACTTGACCAGACATCTGCTTTGCTATTGGTATGGTTAGCAGATATCAGTCTAACCCAAGGTAGGAGGATTGGATTGTGGTAAAAAATATATTCAAGTACCTGAAAAAGACTAAGGATTATATGTTGGTTTACCAGGTAAACAGTCTACTACCTTTGGGGTACACAAACTCAGATTTTTAATTTGACAAGGATTCCCGTAAGTCTACCTCAAGACATGTGTTTACCTTAGGAGGTGGAGCTATAAATTGGAGGAGTATCAAGCAGTCCTGCATTGCTAATTCCACCATGGAGACCAAGTATGTGGCAGTTTCTGAAGTAGCCAAAGAGGCCATTTGACTCAGGAACTTCCTATTGGATCTAGAGGTGAGACCTTTAGTTCAGTCAACTATTACACTTTACTGTGATAATAGCAGAGCGGTTGCAAACTCGAAGGAGCCAAGCGTCCATAAGACAGACAAGCACATTGAGCTTAAGTATCACCTGATACGAGAAATTGTACAGAGAGATGATGTTGCTGTGACCAAGATTATATCATGAGACAACCTTACAGATCCTTTTACAAAGAGCTTACCGGCTAAGACTTTTGATAGTCATGTAGAGAGCATGGGAGTCAGATGTATGGCAACATGGTTTTGAGTATAAGTGAGAAATTGTTAGGGTTGTTATACTAAAAATTATATTTTTAGTATTTAATTTTATTTTAATAAAATTAATTTTTCATTTTATGAGAATCTATATGAGCAATGTATGTGTATCATTTTTAATGTTATGCATGGATGTCTGATATTCTGTATAGTATTTAATCTGGTGTGTATAGTACGGCTTGCACACTGAAGATCAGATTTTAGGTTCTTGCAGAATATAAGTTTTATGTTCACAATCTAGATGAAAATAGACATACCATCAGTACGACTGTAGCACAGAGTTTTAGTAGGCCTGTCTTGGTTACGGAAAACAGATAATAGCATCGTCTATTGTTCCGACTCTCTGTGCTAGTACACTTCGTGTATATTGAACGGGACATTTGAGGTAATTAATTTTATACAGACTATATAAATTAATTCACACTCTAAGGTTATTATGGATAGTTCTTATCCTGAAATAATTATTGATTTACGTATATTTAATATTCGTTATTTTGATTCATTAGAGGGTGCGATCTTATATGGGTTTATATTCCCGATTAGTTGGATAGCGGTATTATTTATATGGCAAATATTAATTATTGAAAAAATTCACGTCCCGAATGATCGGGATTGACGATAGCCCCTTAAGGATGCTTATAAGTTTTGACCGGGCCAAATTTTACAGGTGAATTTGATTATCTGACGGTTAAATAAGTTAAGCGAAAGGGTTTAAAAAATATCAAGATGCCGATTAAATTAAATTATTTGTAAATAAATTTAATTGGCGGGTATCGAAAATTTTAACGTGAGGAGAAATAGTAAGCAATTAATAACAGGAGCTCAATGCAAGAAGGTCTTGAGATTATGGGTTAGAGTGCAATTATAATTTTTTAGTGGTGTGAACTGTAATTTAATGTTTTATAAAAATTACAGAAACCACTGCGTCTTTTCATAATTGCAGAAACCGCTAGTAAGTATCTGTCTTTCCATAATTGCTGTAGCCCTATATATATGCGGGTAGGCTGAACCAGTTTCATATCATTGATATATCATATTTTGTCTCTCAAGACTAAATATATCGGGGTTCTGCCGGTATGAGTCCCTCGATAATTCGTAGCCCACACTAGGTTCGAGAATCGTATACAGGAATACGGTAGAAGATTTGACAAAAACTTCAACTCGAAATTAAATCGTAGTTGAAGAATAGATCTACAAAAAGGTATTCTTCTAAATTAACTTTGGTTGCACAGGTTTATTTTTTATCGTTCAACGTCAAAATTTTTATCTGGATCCCGTTTTAACATTTGTCTGTCCAGTTAATTTTTATCAAAAATTATTTACAAAAATAATGATCTTAACAGTTTTTCCCTCAACAGAGCTAATGTAAAGGCCATGCAAGCATGGTTGCAAGTGATGTGAACAGACGAATAGAAAAAATATTTACCATTGACGAGAATCTTTTAGAGTAATCAATGTTATACACTTGTGTATATTCTTTTACCACAAAGTGAGCTTTTAATCTGTCAACAGTACCATCAGAATGAACTTTAACAATATACACCCATCTACAGCTGACTACTAATTTTCCCGAAGTAAAAGGCAGTAAATCCCATATATCATTTTTCTTTGAGGCAAGTATTTCTTCTTTCATTGCATTCTTCCAATCAAAATGGGATAGAGCATTTAGATAAGACTTATGAAGAGTAATAGAAGACAATGCGGCAACAAACGAGTAATAGGAAGGGAATAAATAATCATAAGAAAGAAAATTAAAAATAGATGTAAAGTACAAGATCGCTTACCCTTTCGAACGGCAATTGGAAGATCAACCACAGATGGTGGAGAACGGGGTGAAGGGTGATCTGTTAGCGAGGAGACCATTAATGAAGTAGTAGAGACATGTGGGGTCCACTGACATAAGTGCAACGAGTGTAAACTTGTAAATCAGGACAACTTAAGCGTTCACTAGCAGTACCGGATGATAATGGTGGACTAAAGGAAAGAAGACTAGGGACGAAAAGAGGAATATCACAAACCAGCCCATCTGCAGAGAGTCGCTTAGAATAATATGGGGTAGAGTCAAAAAAAGTCACATCACGACAAATAAAAAACTTATGAAGATCAGGACTATAACACCGATAACCTTTCTGAGTACAAGAGTAGCCCAAGAAAATACATTTAAGAACTCGAGGATCAAGCTTGTCACTACCTAGAGCAAGTTGATGGACAAAACAAATACAACCAAAAATGCGGGGGGTAAAACAAACAGTGGAGCATATGAAAAGAGAATAGAGTGCGGAGTCTGTCCCTTAAGCATAGATGAGGGCATGCGATTAATTAAGTAACAAGCGATCAAGACAACATCACACCAAAAAGATTTAGGAACATTCATTTGAATTAAGAGGGTTCGTGTAACTTCAATCAAATGTCAATTTTTACGCTAGGCTACTCCATTTTGTTGTGGAGTGTGAGAGCACGATGATTCATGAAGGATGCCAGATTGAATTATGAAGTTACTAAAGAAATGAGAAAAATATTCTGTAGCATTATCAATGCACAAGATGCGAACTTTAATATTAAACTGAGTTTGAATTTCAACACAAAATGCACAAAAGATAGAAAACAATTTTGAACGATCTTTCATTAAATAAAGCTAGGTAACTCTAGTATAATTATCCACAAAAGTAACAATATACCAAAATTCCAACTTAAAAGTGAACAACAATGACCCCAAATATCTGAATGAACTAACATGAAAGGACTCAACTCTCGTTTATTAATCTGCGAATCAAAAGGAACACAATGATACTTTTTCAATTGACAAGACTCAGAATCTAAAATTAAAATTGAACTTAAACTAGGAACTAAAAGTTTTAAGTTGTCCAATGATGGATGACCAGCAGAGAAGCAACAGCGGGACATGCATAAGGAGAAACTGCGGATGATGCCTTAGTGTCCAAATAATAGAGACCACCTGGCTCACATCCTTCACCAATTGTCTTCCTCGTCACCAAATCCTGAATGACAACAGTATCAAGAAAGAAAAAAATAGAACAATTAATATTTTTGGTAAGTTGACTCTCATGCATCAAATTAAAAGAAAAATAAGGGATATATATAAGATAGAAGACAGAGAAAGCGAATGCGTAGGTTGAATGGTGCCTGTGCCTTTAACAGAACTGGTAGAACCATCTGCTAACGTAACACAGGGTAAGGAAGAAGAAGACTTGAGATGAAAAAAATATCTAAGATATACCTGACATATGATCAGTGGCACCAGAATTATTGACCCATAGGTGAGATGTAAAAGAAGATGAAAGACAAGTAGTAGGGGTACCTTTCTAGACTAGAGATGCAACTGGAAGAGATGCCTGCAAAGTCTCCTGATACTGAAGAAACTTATAGTACTCTTTCTCGAAAATAGTGATATTATTGTCCTCAACCAAAGTAGAAGAGGAAGAAGGGTGAACATTGTCGAACATCACAGCATTAGCAAATCGAAAAGGTTTACCAAAAAGATCCCAACATGTCACTCGTGTATGATTGAGTAAGCCATAATTGGAACACTGACGAAGTGGACCTCTATCAATGCGACCACCTCGAGAACTACCACTTCCTCGACCATGACTAACCACTAAATTGATCACTGCGATGTTGTGTAACAAGAGATGAATGATCATAATTGTTCTGAAAAGAACTACTAGAGCCCTGAGAACTGTCCAGAGAAGTAGCACGCAATATTCTAGAATATACCTCGGCAAGAGAAGGGAGCTCAGCTCCTGCTAAAATCTGAGAGCGAATGAACTCAAATTCAGGCCGTAATCCCGCCAAAAATCTCATCACAACCATCTGTTGTCATTGCTGTTGCATTTTGCGAATACCATTAGTGATGGAAAGAATCACATTTGACTCTTCATGAAGCCTCTTAAGTGCCGCAAAATAATCTGTAACAAACTTATTATCTTGTTGCAACTGAAAGTATTCAACTGAAATATCATACATATGAGTAAAATTACTAGAATATAACATTAGAATATACTCCCAAATTTTTTTGCAAGTGTCAAGATGAGTACACATATCGGTAATATGTGACTCTATAGAATTTTATAACAGTATAACAATCTGAGCATTCTCTTGTTCCCATTTAGGCTTCCTCTTATCATCGGATGGACTGGACATAGTCAAGTGAATTTGTTTACCTTGACCAGTTAAGGCAACTTTTACGGTTTGGACTAATGCAAATAATTAACTACATTCAACTTACGAATAGTGAGTTGTGAAATTGTAAATTGAGGAATAGATAATTTGGAATTCATAACTCCATCGACCAAATACAGAATAATTGTCTTTCACAAATTAACAAAAAATCACAACTCACAAAGAGGAACCCGAATCAGAAGATTAGGGCTGTCCATTTCAGATCTGATTAAGGTTAATAAAAGAAATTAACTGTTCTATAAGAACCTGGTTCTAAACACTAGTATTAGCGACGATGGACCCATAAGGTCTTAGATTACTAAAAGGTTAGAAACCCTAATTTGATCCGAAACCCTATAGACCTAACACTCGAGAGACAAAATCCTAATACACAAAGAAAACTCCTAACATCCTAAGACTGTTTAATTATCGTGAATTATTAATTTAAAAATTATAAAATCTCATTAAAAAGTAAAATTACCACTTTGCCCATAAGAATCAAGAAAGTTTTAAAAACTCAAAACTTGACACTTGGACATTCTAAATTAAATATTTAAATTAAAATAAGTAAAAGGAAAAATAACAACAAAATGACCAAAATGCCCAAGTGGCCAGCTATGTCTAGGTTTGTGTGCCAAAAAGTCTCTTTTTGTATTTTAAGCTCCAAATAAGAAAAATGTACAAATCAAGCATTATTATGACTCAAAAATATTCCAACAAGTACTATTAATAATATAATATTTTATGCCAATAAAACTAAATAAATAATTATTAAAACTTTTACACACCTAATAGAACTAAAATGACACATCTAATCAAAATAACTTAAAGTGACTTAAATGTCTACACTTAATTAATCAATTATTGTAAAATTTATATTAAGTTATAAAAAAAAATAAACTAATCATAAACTTACTAAAATAATTCATTTTGATAGATAAGAAGATTAAAAAGATACTTCAAAATAAATTTTGAAGCTATTTTTTGGACAATATAGTACCAATACATCACCAAAACATTAAAAGAAGCAAAATCATATTTTTGGGAGTCCCAAACCTACCCTAGCCAACTTCCTCTTCAGATTTTCTCACACCAAATTTTTAAAAAAGAGCCCCACCTCCCATGCAACCAATAAGAAATTAGAAAATTTGAAATTTCTTACAATATTAATCATTTCTCCCACTAATTGATTTTCTATAAAATGAAACCAAAACCCCCCCATTTTCTTCCACACATTTCGATGAGTGAGAGAGAGAAAAACCAAAAATTTTTGAAGTTCGTCAAGAAAAGAAAGAAAGAAGAAGAAGAAGAAGAAGAAGAAGGAAAAGGAGTCTAAGTGATCTTGGGAGACCTGGAAGACCTTCAAAGCTAAGTCATTTCTAACCTTCGACCTAAGATCAACCTACAAGGTAAGAAAACTTCTAAACTTATTGATTTTCCTCACCTCAAACTCCCCTCAACTCATCTCTAAACACAAACTCAAAAATAAGGATCAAATCACCAGTTAAAAGGCGTCATAGCAAGATTTAGGGACTGTTCTAAATTTTGTGACTTGCTATATGTTTGCATGTTGTTTTCTCTGAGTTTTATGACATATCTAAGTTTTGAAGTTTTGATATTTGAGTATACAAACCATGCATGCAAAGAAAATGAGCTAAAACATGACACGCACCATGCTAGGAGGCTAGATCACAACATGGTTTGAGATTTGATGTTTTTAACTCTCTGTACTGATTTTTGAAAACCCATAACTAATTTTAGAAAAATCTTATAAGTGTGTGCTTTATGTCCAAACTTAGATTTTTGTGTTATCTTTCATCTAAAATTTGTTTGAACTTATTTGAATGTATAAAACCCAAGATGTGATATTTCTACAAAAACATGTCACTTTCATACCAGTCTGTGTTGCAGAGCCAAAAATCATGTTTTTAAACGTGAACTAAGCTTAGGTGTTTTCATGAAAGTTGTAGCCAACATATTTATCTAGCTACCCACCACAAATGAGCCTCTTTTGTTGATCTTTGGATGATTAAAACCCCTATGAGACTCTCTGTACATGTTTCATGATCAAAATGGTTTTCTCTCATATTTTTTTGTGTAGCCCAAAAGCTTTATTTTTAATGAACTACTCCAAAAGTGGTTTTCATAAAAATATTAAAGACATTCCAATATAATTGTTGTCCAAATATTAGGTCCATTAGCCTCTAGTTGATCCCCCAAATGAGTTTTGAACTCTCAGTAGTTTCTGTTGAAAACCCACTTCTGTTGAGTGTTATGACGCTGTTTTGACACATTTTCTTAATCAAGTTATTTCTCTAATGTTTTCTTTAAGAACCACACTGAGCACTCTTCATGAGAATTGTAGAATATATTTTGAACTAAAACATATTCAAAATTGAGCTTGAAGGGACCTGTTTTGATGCCTCAAACTCGAGACCAACAAAGACCCCATTTTTTAGCAAATTTATAACTGTTTATGAGCTATTTTCGCTTGCGAAGGCCAAACCACCTAGTTGCTTTAGGATTTAGCCGAAGTGTTCTTCATGAAAATTGTAGATAATATTTTTATCTAGTTTGTGAAACAAAAACCAGAAGCTAGGTTCAAGTTTAAGTACCTTAAAAAGTTGCTGCATTTTACAAATAAGTAGTTGGAAGTTAACTAGTTAAGTGTTAAGTGTTTGGTGAAGTATGCTCTTGTTGTTTGAAATGATTTACGTGATTTATTTGATTTAAACTATGTGAATAATGATATAAACACTTAACCACATGCTATGTTGAGTGTTTAGAACTATACTCTTAAAAGTTGTACCTTATGTTTTGAGTTGTTGTACCCATGCTTTGAGTACTTATACCACATGCTATGTTGAGTTGTACATCTTGTCATGCCTAATTGCATATCATGCTATGATTAGTTGTACTTCGGGATATATGTTGTAAAACCATGAGCATTGCTATGTTGCATCCAAAGCATATTGGAGTCCATCTTGTATAAGTTCGTACCGTTGTGTTATCATGGGCATGGGTGTGTCTTGGAGCCATCACCCCTTTAGTTCTAGGTCTAGGGCGTCCCTTGTGTGCCGGTATTTGTGAAATATTTTTGGGATGAATTCTCGAATTTATGGAAAATGATTATGATGGAAAGTTGTTGGGCACTATGGGTTCGTCACTAGCATTCTGATTATTGTGCTTTAGACTTTGGGTTGACACTAGGCGATAGCATCACAGGTCTTAAGGGTGGGCAAATTCAATGTATGGGCAACGGCAATAAGTCCCGGGCCAACAACAATAAGTTTCGAGGCAACGGCAAAAAGTTCTCCGATCCCACATCATTGTGATTGAATAAAATAGTTGCGGTATTTAACCGGGCAACGTGGTTATTATTCACAACGAGGCACCGAATGATAGCTTAGTGTTCAATGGTCCAAAAGTAGACTCCTGTAATTCTCGACGTGGAATTCATGTTTCTGTTCTTGGAGTATGGTCGAGTTAGGAATTGCATTGCATTTTTCACTGCATTCCATGCATGATTAGTTGTTTTATACTTATCTGCTTACTATACTTATATCTTTCAAATTTGCACGTCTCCTTGATATATCAATGCACTAAGAGTTCGTTTGATAACCGGTATGAATTGAGTGAAATTAGTAGTGAGGTGAGATTAATTTTTTTGTGTTTAATTTGAGTAGGATTAAATAACGAACTAGATAAACTCATGTTTGATTTTGGTGGGATTGAATAACGTTGGATAAAATTATAATGATTAATTTTCAATATTACCCTTGTATTAAGTTAATGTATTTTAAAATTAACTTAAATAAATTAATAAGTTAAATTTTATGTTATTTATTTTAATATTTCTTATTATTTTTTATTATTTTTAAAAATTTTCAAATTCACTTCTTAATTCAATCCTTCTTAATCCCACACCTCCCTCGCTATGTTATCCATCATTTGGAGGATAATTAATCCTCCGGATAACTAGTTCGGAGGTTTTTTTATACAAACAAACATCAAATTGAACTATACTCCGGATTAATAATCCAATCGATGGTTAGTCCGCCAAAACAAACGAGCCCTAAGTGTTATATGGAATGCGTTTAGGTGATTTTGTGCCATGAGTTTGGCTAATAGATTTGAAGAGTTTTCTTTTAGGCTTTGGCTTATGGTTTTGTGCCACGGGTGAAGAAGTGGGAGCTATCTACGACGAGTAGTATACAGGCCAAGGTGAATTCCTAGAGCAAGTAGACCCCAGCGAGGCCCAAATGGAAAGCCCTGTTCTTTTTTATTCTTTCTTTACAGTTTCTGGACGTTCTTTTTGTAATTTTGTAATCTCCTTTGTGAAACCGTAATGCTTATGTATTTTGCAAGCTTTTTGAGACCTAAATGATGTAATATTATAATGATTATCTATAAATGAAACGTTAGCATAACCCTACCTGTATGTACATATATATCTTACTGTATCCAAGAGTCAGGGCGTTACATGTTCATATTAAAGGAAGCATACAAGGAATCATCCTCAAACACATGGAACGACTGCGACAGCTGTGAAAGACGACAACGGCGACGATTGTGGACAATGCTAGCAGCAACCACTGTGAGAAATGATTCGTGAGTTGCAAAGATGAAGCGGCGAGTCGCGAAGAGAAGTCGACGAGTCACAAAGATGAGTCACGATGTGTTGAGTCGCAATGTCATGACAGAGTCGCAATGAGTAGCGCATGAGTAAAAGGAAGTCGATGGTGGTGGATGAGGTTGTCAATGACGATGGCAAAGCTAAAGAAGGAAGGCAACGATGATGGATGGATTAGGATTAGGGTTGTCAACAAATTTTTTTTTTATTTTAAAAAATTTAACTTTGATACCATTTTAAATGTGAAATATTAAAAGAATAAGAAAATTTAACCTAAAAAGTCAACTCCTCTAACTATTTATATTAAACTAAATATTATAAAATTACATAAGTAACCCTCAACAAAAACTAAGGGCATTTTCGGTATCTACAAATTCACACAACTTTAGTCATACCAAATGTATGCCCTCTTTTTATATATTAGTATAAATTATCAACAATATACTTTTTGGGTTCTAAGGCCTACATATAATAATAACTGGGGTGTGCTACAGACGAAACAATAAATATTTGCAAATTCACTTTCTCAACTTTTACAAAGGTCAACAATTACCTACACTGCAACGCGCCCAAAATTTCTGTCCAAAAAAGGCTACAGTTATAAATTATAATATAATGACCCAAAATGGCGGGAAAAAATCAACATTAATTCATCTGTCCCCAAGGAAGCAATGCTAGCAGCAGCAGCAACTTGTTAACTTTCAGCTCAACCCCAAAGTTACTCCCCAACTGCTCTGCCAGTTGCCTTTAACTCGAAAACTAAAAAAGGATAAAAGGAAAAGGAAAGAAGCGAGGTCAGGGATTGTCCATCCTTCTATAGTGAGGTGCTGCTTTACGACATTCTAAGCCACATGAGAAATGAAGACGAAGAACGGCCACGATCAACTGCTGGTCCGACCAAAGAATTCAGAATAAGAAATATCCCCTTCAAATAGTTGTGTAATTGGAGAAAAGTTGCAACAAGTTATCCAGAGTTTCGGGCAAGAACTTCCTTGCAAATAAGTAGCACGGCCGTTGCATTCCATTCCATATGCAAGGTCTAACCTGGATTTCCTTCTGCAGCACATATGAGAGATGAGGATTATTTTCAGAATTTTTCTGGACTAAACCAAATTTAAACAAAATAATCTTGGATTTGGAAGGTTAGTCAACACATACCCTTTCGGCACTTGTAACGTGTAAACTTTCAACAATAGACTGCAATATGACAGTGCAAAAACTGTTAAACTCGAGTCCACAATCAAACACTGCTAGGAATGAAGTAAATACATAACAAGAACACCAAGGATAGTATGAGGGTGTTTGTTTCAGCTTTATATTTTACCATTTAGCTTAGCTCAGGAGAAAAATAGGGAAATTCAAGCAAGTATCCTTGTAGGTTTTTTACTGTTACTTCTAATTCTAAATGAACACACAAATTATAGTTCTTGGAAGCTATAACTCCATGACTTCAACAAATATTTATAACTTTGGCTTTATGTCATGATCACATATTTTCAGCTATATAAATTTATAATTTCAGTTATACCGAACACCCCTTATATCGATGTCCAACACCATGGTTGGCCTCTCTGACAGAGACACATTCCCCAAATTCACAGACATGCAGAGATGAATGTTTGGGGGGTG
>JAOTRH010160543.1:0-12861 GCA_034768845.1 Heliamphora exappendiculata
ATTTGTCCAAATTTGTCTTATTATTATTATTTAGAACCAAATATCCTTCATACCCCTGGGGGATACGTGTTCACGGCATATATGAAACACATTACAAACTTGAAAATAGTAACTAGGGATGCAACGAGAAAATAAAAACAATGTAGGCTTATACCTTATGATTCCTCTTTTTATAGGCTTATTTATTTTTTGCAACTTTGTATTAGATGCTATATCATATATGTTATCTACTTATCTATGAGTTATGCACTGATGACATAATCTTTTAAATTATTTATGATTTTTGATGGAATGCAGTGGTTATGTGAATGGTAATTTGCGAGTTAACTCATGGAATATATATGATTTTTTAATATCAATTAGTGTTATGTTCCATTTTTTTGTTAGCATTCAATGTCAAAGAAGGTAACATGTGCTCCTAGCATGCTGTCATGTCAATGTCAGAGAGAGCACATTTTCATATCATCTGATTAAGAAAGCTTGAGCCCCACAAAACATTTGCAAGCTTTACAGTCTTGTAATTTGTCTCCCTTTGCCCATCCCCCTGTGGTTACACATATATGACAAACCCATCCCATAAATGTGCGTGCGCGTAGCACACACAAAATCCCTTCCATCCCACGAAAATTTCCTTTGATTTTCTGGGTGGCCCCTACTCTTATTCTATTCTGGAATATCAATGCATGAAGTCTTATAACTTCTTCTCATGCTCCTTCCTTCCTTCCTTTATTTTTGTGTTTATCTAAATTTTGTTGTTGTACAATAAGAGGGCAACATTTGTTTAACTCGTTTGGAATTAGCAGATTGTCAATGCATTTCAATCAAGTAAGTGATTTTCCCATTGAAAGGAATCATTAATTGAGTGTTCGAGTATTGTGAGATGAACCACCAACATTACATGAAGCACCTTGAATTTTGGCAGGGGTCTCATTTGATGCTTATTTGGTGTTTAGAGCACTAACTTTTTTGGCATGTGTAAAAGTCATTCTTGCTTCAATCCTTGATCCTTGATTTGGAGTAACAACAAATTTTGTTTCCTTTTCTTATGTTGTTTGCAAATTGGTCATCTACTTAGTTGAGGAAAGTTTTTTTTTAACCCGATTCTGTTGTATCAGCACGCATTGTTGTGTGAATGAAAACAAAAAAACCCTCATCTTTTTACCTTTTTGTGTGAGCATCTGTTTTATTTGCAACATATGTTCACAAACTTGCAAATTATATTTCCTAGTCAAAATAAAAGATATTGTTATGCACAGAGAATGAGAGGCTGACAAAGTTGTACACGGATTCACTTAACAAATTGGCTGATCAGGTGCACCCCTTTTTTATCTTTAGCTTTGTCGAATGAAAATTTCTTTCTAGCTTATCTTTAAACTAAACTTATTTGATTAAAATAATGGATATAATTAGCTATAAACTACTATTTGCCTAAAATTATAGTATTCTGATTTTCTTTTGTTGTTTTGGATCATTTTCTTGGATACAGCTTGAACGTCGTACCAATTGCCAGAGTTTCAAGGAAGAACTAGAGAGAGTGAGAGATGAGCAACTTAGGAAAGAAAATGTGAGTATTCTATTTATAAAGAGGAATTACATGTATGGCATCAACCACCCGAACTGTGATGACATTAATCCCTAGAATAAACAGGAAAGGGGATAAAGAATTGCCTTGGTCAAGCCCCCTTGGAGCTTTAGTTTACTGTTTGAATGCATATATTAACATCTCATGAAGACTTCATAGAGCAATTGAGATGAGGGTTTCACAAATGGCATAGGAAAAAGAAAAAGCCAGAACATTGATGTTGTCTAGAAAGCACGAATGTGTCAAAATGGGTGCTGTAGCCGTGCTAGGCATGCTCGGATACATGTCAAACACGCCACGGGGAATGTCTTATTTTTTTTAATTTATTCTTTATGCTGGACACTACGTTGGACATGCATGTTTAATAATGGACACACCACAAAACACAACTAGGGTTCTAGTAAAATTTTTGGATATTTTTTTTGGGGTTCTAATAATTATTATTTGAAATATAATGACTGAAATTAAAAAAACGAAATAAAGCCCTAAATATATTGATCGTTGTTGAAGCCCTAAATATGCTTAATTGTTGTTCAAATCCTAAAAAATGGGATAAATATATAAATAAAAATATATATTTTTGGCCGTAACCCCGTTGTGCCCATGTTCTAATTTCTTTTGAAATTGCCATGTCTCGTGCCCGTATTCGTGTATGTATTTGTGTCCGTGCTTTATACTTTGTTGTTGGTAAACCTCGGTTGTGTTATTGGAGAGAAAACATATACCTTTATAACAAAATATGCACAAGCATGTTAGAAAATTTTCAATAATAATAGAGGTGTGACTATTAAGTTTAACTCAATAGACATAATTATTGGGTTTAAACCGAAAGATATAATTATTAGGTTTAAATCAAGAGGTATGACTATTGAAATTACACAAAAATATGTGACCATTAGTACTAATGGTTACGAACCTATGTCTATACAAAGTATAGGGATTGGCAAAAGAAATATATAGAATTTCTATTCTCTCTATCCACTCATTTTTCTTTTATTTGAAGGATTAGAAAATTCAAAGGTATTCGGATCTCTTTTCGTTATATGCATAACTTTGTCTAATGACAGTCAATTGGGACTAGGCTTAATTGTATCTTGGAGGTGGATTCGCGGTTAACCTAGTGCACACCATCTAGTGGGGGCGAATATCGTCTTAAGGAAATCATTTTCCTAACGCGCCTTGAGGCAATTCTTAATTTATCGCTATTGTTATCTTCTTCCAAAATAGATCCAGATTTTGCACCAACATAAAAGAGATATTGAAATGTGCATGCAGGAATACAGGATTGCTATGGAATCGCTTAAACGGGATTGTGCAGGAAAAGTTAAGGATTTGGAGAAACAGATCAGGTGTGCTCAATGAATTTTTTTTTTCTCAATTTTATGGAGTTCCTATCCTGAGACTCGGATGTTGCTCGTGTCAGAGGCATTCAAATTCAGAAAGCAACAGATGAGGCAACCATCAAGCAGCTTCATGAAGATTTGACTGTGCATAAAGCCCATTCAGAATCTCTAACTTGCCGGTTGAAACAGACTCATTTTGATATGGAATCCAGATGTGAGGGCCCAAGGAAGTTTTTTTTTTTTTTGGTTCAATTATTCAGAAATCTCAAACTTGTCTATAGAGAACTTTGAAAAAGCCAGTTCTTATTTTGTCGCAGATCATGACGAGATTCGAGATTTGAAGGATTGTCTTATGATTGAACAGGAAG
This sequence comes from Heliamphora exappendiculata, assembly GCA_034768845.1. Classification (NCBI taxonomy): domain Eukaryota; kingdom Viridiplantae; phylum Streptophyta; class Magnoliopsida; order Ericales; family Sarraceniaceae; genus Heliamphora; species Heliamphora exappendiculata. The sequence continues at coordinate 3,294 of JAOTRH010160543.1, forward strand.
AGAAGAATGAGCTAAACAAGAAGCTTCAGAATTTGGAAAAAGAAAGTGAGTGCATATTGCTGAAATATTGACAGAGGCCTTACTGATCCTTATTTTCATATATGCTCATCCGTCATTACTGGGTCAAGAAAATGACTATTATAAAGGAAATAATCCACTTGGCACGAATCCAAAAGTAAAATTGACTTACGCTTTATAACCGCTACGGTGTTATGCCATTTAAAATTTTGTATTTTTTCTTTCTTCACATCTGTTTACTAGAAGTTTTTCCTCTTTCTTCTCTTTGAGTTCAAAGCTTAATCAATAAGTTTTGAATTACCATTTGATGTGATTTCTCTTGTTTTTCTCTCTTTGATTAAAAGAATAAATAATAATGTAATTTTAGCTTCCTTACAATGAGGAAGAGCTATCTATTTATAATAATAGAGTGGATTTACAAAAAGAATAAGAATCAATAAAATAAGAAAGAAATAAAAATAAGGATATTACAGTAAAGATATAAAATCTTAATATTCTAAAATATACTATTTACAATATGATTTGGCTTATTCCATGTAATAAGAAGGATTGCGCATGCATCCCGTATGTTACAAACTATTGAGTAGAACTCACTTCTGAAAATTGGCTCTTACAAGGGTAGGGTGCTTAAGTGTCTTATATACATATAGAGGTTTTTTATTTTAATTAATGTGAGACAAGATCGTAATACACCATCACGATCTGCAGTTGACACCTCGATGGTCTACTTTATTGGTACTAACCAAATAATAGCCATTTTCTTGGTAGCTTCACTCACCTATTAGTAGTGGACAACTTAGCAAGTTGTCTTAATCTAGTTTATAAATCTCCCGCCTCCGTGACTTCGACCAGAGAGCAATCTATTCGATCCCATACTCGAATAGGTTGTGTATAATCCCAGTACTTGTCATGGTGGCTGTTCTAGTACCAGATGTTACAAATTATTGCGTAAAATTCACCCTGAAAACTGGGTTACAAGAATAGGGTGTCTAAGTGAGATTATTTTATCGATGTGGGACACGATGGTAACACTGTGTCATACAAAGTCAGAGTATATCCATATATACACATAAACTGGAAAGAATATGCAGCTATTTTAGATGAACTTAATATTTCTTTTTATGTTATTTTGGCCTATTTATATATAGGTATATATATGTTGAAAAGTATATTTTTTTCTCTGGTATTTGGCAGTGTTAATTAGCAGGATGAAGGTGGCTGAACGCCAAAGAGATTTGACTTCAAACCAGCATGTGGAAACACTTAAGCAGAAAATGATGAAGCTGAGAAAGGAGAACGAGGTCCTTAAAAGACAATTACGTGGTTCCAAAGAAGACTAAACGGTTTCAATACCATGAAGTAACAAAGGTGAACAAAGGTGCTCTCTCTCTCTCTCTAGAAATCTTTTTCTCGAGGGGTATTACTTTATTTTAATCTAAACTACACCTTTGTGTAGGTTTCACGTAAAAAATAGTAAAATCTATACAAATGTGTGGTCCAGATTAAAATGGGGGCAATGCCCCTCTCTGCAGGGAATAATTCTTTCCCTCTCTTTCTCATGTTTGATGCTATGCTTTAATTTGTTTTAAAAAAAGAGAGAGAACTGGGAAAGTTGTCCTAATGTGAAACATTAACCTGTTAACACAAAAGAATTCTAAGGAAAGAAATATGATTCTATTTCTCTACTACCATACTATTTTTACTTTTAAAATAGTATGGTATATAGTAGGGAAAGAAATACGATTCTTAAAAAAGAAATATGATTCCAATTCGAAGACATTTGTAGATTTAGTTTCATTCCTTTATTGTATTTAATCTTGGAAGTGCAATGAATGTGAAGTTGTGAAGTGCTGGTGTCGATACGACGTATGGTATGCATACATCAGTACGATAAAATTTTAAAAATATGATACGAATATAGTTATCATACGGCTACAATTTTATTTTAATTTTTATTTTTTGGTAGTACGTTGTGTATGAAACTACTTTTAGCATATAAGAGAAAAAAATAATTGTTTGATCATAAAAAAAACTATTAGCATTGTTGTCTAATTTTGTATCTTCGGGAATTGTTGCATTGTCCGATACATGGTTTTATTTAGTGGACTGAACGGCCATTGCTATGACAACCGTATTGGTTGAAAATTATTTTGGAGAGTTGCAAACCTTAAGAAATATATATGATGTGTTTTTTTATACAAGTTTAAGTTTTTAGTATTTTTATAAAATTAAAGAATTAAAATTATGTTTTTTAATAATTAAATTTGTTTGTAGATAAAAAATACCCGTGTTATTTATGTATTGTGTGAAATAATTTTAGATTTCTCTCGTTATAATAAATTAAAAAAATAAAAAAATTTAACCAAAAAAATTTAAAAGTTTATACCAGACCAAAAATCCACTTTTAAGGATTTTATTTGGCTTTTATTTTTTTTGTCTTTAGTGAGTATTTTTTTTTTAATTTTTTTTAAAATAGTTATATTTTTAGATTTGTTTTATCATGATAAATCGAGAAAGTAAAAAAATTAACCAAAAAAATCAAAAGAAGTTCATAAAAGATGAAATAGGCCACAAAAAAGCCATTAAAAAAGTTATTCCAAATAGAGCCTTATTATGGTGCTATTTTAGGTTTTTTGCACTTCTTTTCTTTTTTTTTCAAGAGAAAAAGAAGAAACATTAACCTGTCAACACAACAGAATTTCAAGGAAAGAAATATGACTCCATTTATCTTCTACCATACTGTTTTTACTTTAAAATCATAATCAAGGCCTTTGTAGATTAGTTTCATATGCTTTCACTGCATTTAATCTTGAAAGGTTATGAATGTCAAGCTCTGAAGCGCCGATGCTGGTAGTCGGTACGATATGGTACGGTACGCCAATATGATGAAATTTACAAAATATAATATGGGTATGGTCGTTATACGGTTATAATTTATTTATTTATTTATTTATTTATTTATTGTATTTTTTGCTGTGTTATATACAAAATTACTTTTGGGTTATAAGAGAAAAGAATAACCATAAGATCATAAAAAAAAACTATTAGGATTGTTGTCCAATTATGTATCTTGGTATTGTTGCTTTGAACGACAAAAGGTAATGCTTCCTTGATTGGACGCTAGCTATTGCTATGGCAAATGATTTAGTTGAAATTACTCTAAGCAGTTGCAAATTATAAGAAAAAATATATGATCGTATTTGTTAAGATTGTATACTAAAAATTATAATTTTTAATTTTAGTATTTAATTTTATTTATTTAATAAAATTAGTTTTTTTTTATTTTATTAGAATTTTTATGAACAATATATGCGTTTAATTATTTATATAATATTGTGCATGAGTATTTTTTATTTTATATAGCATTTAATTTGGTGTGTAGAATTCGACTTATGTATAAAAAATTAGATTATCGATTCTTGTAAAATATAAGTTTTGATTTACAGTTTACATAGAATTAGGCACATAATTGGTACGGTTGTAGTATAATATTTTAGTAGATCTGTTTTGTTTATGAAAAACGGTAATTGTTTTGACAATTGTTTCGACTTATTGTGTTAGTATATTTTGTGTGAGTTGAACATGGCCAAGATGGGGTAATTAATTTTATATTAATTTTATAAATTAATTCACACCTCATGGTTATTATAAGTGTTTATACTCTTAATTTTGAAATAATTATTATTTGTTTATATTTAATATTCGTTATTTTGATTTGTTAGAGGGTGTGATCTTGTATGAGTCTATAATCCCGATGAGTTGGATATCAGTATTAATTATATGATGAATATTAATTATTGACGGAATTTATGTCCTAAAAAATTGGAATTGATAATATTCCCTTAAGAAAGCTTATAAGTTTTGATCGAGTTAAATTCCATATATGAATTTTATAATTCGGCAGTTAAATATGTTAAGTGAAAGAGTTTAAGGAATTTTCGAAAAAGTCGATTAAATATAATTGTTAGTAATTTAATTTAATCGACGGATATTTGTAATCTTAACATGAGGAGAATAAATAAGCATTTAATAACGGGAGCTCGAATATTACAATTTTAAAAATAAGGTTAAAAATGCAATTATAATTTTTTAGTGGAATGAATTATAATTTATATTTTTATAAAATTAATTTTGGGTTAAGACATAATTTTATAATTACACTAGAGTTTGGAAGCTCATGCTTTATTTACTCTACATGTTCATGCTGTAATTTATATATAGGCTGTTATAAAATTTGACGTTAATTAATTCATTAATTCGTCAGTTATCTTGGTAGATAGAATTTTTACGTTTTTAAAATCCTAAGTCAAGTTAAAGAAAGTTTTAAAGAGCATGATAGATCAAAATTCATATTTTGTTCGTGTTTAACATTCGAAAATACATCAAAAGGCTTATATAGGAGATTTAACTAGAAGTTAAAAATCGCAACAGATCGTTAATTAGAAATTATTACAGCAATCGAAATCATCCAATCAGATTTCGAAAGTTATAATTTTAAAACTAATTTTGAGAGTATTTTTTAAGTTTTATTTTGATTGTTCGATATTAAAAGTTTTAATCTGTAGTCAGTTTCGGCGTTTACCTATCTAGCTATTTTTTTGATTAAAATTATAGACATAATTTTAGAATTTTGACACTTTGTCCCAATAATATTTTTTTTATACGAATTTTAATTTTTAACATTTTTATTAAATTAAAAAATTTAAATGATACTTTTTAGTAGTCAAATTATTTTTTATATAAAAAAAGACTGCCATATTATTTACTCAGACACTCTTTTTAAGTTTGTAGCTCTTAAAAACTTGGAAAGTTTGACCTAATGTAAAACATTAACCTGTCAACACATAAAACAATTTTAAGGAAATAAATATGATTCCAATTCTGTACTACCACACTGTTTTTACTTTAAAATCATAATTATGGACTTTGTAGGTTAGTTTCGTACTTTCATTTCATTTAATCTTGAAAGGTTATGAATGTAAAGGCAATTGCTAAAAAGAAAAACAGGGCTATTTAGTTTCTGTTGTTCAATAATTGTACCTTGAGAAATTCTTTTTTCTTTATTAATGCACTTAAGTTGATGCTTTGATATTTCTAAGAGTTTCTTTATTTTGTGATTTTTTCTCACTTTAACCTTGTTAGCATTAGGGTTGTGTGCAAGTTGAGTTGAGGTTGGTAGATGAAAATTTTTTAATGAATTCATTTTTGATTAGTGGCTAATTTTTTAACTCATCGTTAACTCACTAATCATCAAAATTAATAGATTGGGTGATGTTTTTTTTTTGGTGGTTTTAACCCGCGATTTAGGTTTAGGTAATTTAATGAGTTAAAAAATTATAAAGTTTTGAGATTATTTTGTTGAATTAGTTTTTAAAATATAAAAACTTATTGAAAATTTCTATAAAAAAATTATATTTATCACGTTAAGTAAAAAAATAATTAAAAATATCAATTATTTAACAATAATAATAGTAAGAACATAATTAAATATCTTTAATAATAATATTTGTAATGTATATTTATTGAAAAAAATATTCACAATACATCAAGTAGTGATTAAAATTATAAATATTTTAATTTATTTTTTATAAATTATAAAAAAACATAAATATAAATATGTATATGAGGTTAAAATTCGTTATATGTAAAAATACGATAACTAATACATACTATAGGCAGGTTGGGTTGATAATGGGTTGAAAAAATATAAATTCATAATTAATTTTTTTTTAAAAATTATTTTTCACTCACACAATTCGTGTGGATTGAGTTGAACTGGGTTGGAACGAATTAACGAGTTATTTGTACACCTCTAATTAGCATTACCGAAATTTAGAAATTTGAAAATGGAGCTTTACACCATAATATTTCCTCAATCCTCTTTTATTCCCTTATCTTTTGAAGACTCTGCTCTCCTTCAGTAACCGGATTAAAGTTGGGTTTTTTGACTTTTTGTTTAATGCTAAAAAAGGCTTTTAGGTTTTTTTTTCATAAAATAATTTTATATATATTTTAGAAATATTATAACTTTTATTATATATTTATTTATTTTATAAAAATTATATTTTTAAAATTTATTTGTTAAAATTTATTAAATAAAATTAATATTAAATATAAAATTATGTACAAATAATTTCAAGAAAATCATAACAACCTTCCTCTTATTTAATGGCTTAAAGCTATTTTAAAGCGAGTCTTTTAGCTGTTTTTTAATTTAAAATCACTCATATAATTTATAAATAAATTTTTTATTTATTTAATTTAAAACAATTTTAAAAAAAAGAACTTGACCTAAAATTAAATTGCCAAAAGAGGAGTCTGAGTTGAGTCCACAATAATAATTGAATTATTCATATAGTAAGTTATGCAGATAAGATTATTTATACAGAATTTTAATACAGAATGATGTTGCCTTTTCTGATCACTTCATACAAAATAAAACATTCGCATTGTTGCTTATAATTTATTGCTTTATTGTTGTTTATAATTTAAAAAGGTAAGATGCTGAAGAAAACTTAAATGGATATTTAAATATGTAACTGAATTATTAATATACCTAAAGTGTATTAATATTGTTAAAGTAGTAGATTTTATTCTTAAAAATACACCAATTTTAAAAAATATATATTTTAAATTTTTATTACGTTATTATTCAACGTTTATTAATTTTTTGTTAACACGACCTTTTTGTTTAAATAGACCGAGCATTTGAAAAGTTAAGAATTTTAATTTTATCATAAAGTTGGCCAGGTTTTTTCATTGATGCTGTGGGTTCATTTCAAATTAAAAAGTTCATTTTGTAAGAATTTTAAAAAAAAGTTATTTATTCAAAATGTAAATTAATAAAAAAAATTATTTGTTTAAAATATAAATTAATGGGATATAGATAGCTATTCTATCTAATATCATATTTATAAAAGACATAATTTTTAGATTATATTGCCTATTTTTTAGAGATAAATACATTTTAATTGTAATTAATAATATTTATTAATCTATTTTTTTTTGGTACAAAGAATTTTTTTTAATATACGTCACCAAATATTTGGTTCGAATAACGGAGGTGGCTCGAAGTGGGCCCACCTCAACTTTATCTGCCAACTTTCAAAAATCTTAACCCTTTAAAAATAATTACTAAATTTCTTTTCCAATCAAAACAGACCACCAGTCCCACCTCACACTTAGTAAAGTTATGAACTCACTTTTTTACAAGGGTGGGTAATTACTTATTCTATTGGGCTAAAAATCACTCGATAATAATAATTAAATTTATATTCTATTTGTTTTAATAAAAAATGTTTTTTTTATTTTTTTTATTTGGTATAATAAAAATTAAAAGTTAATAAAAAATAAGTGATATCACCCACACCCGCTATTGCTACTTCGCTACCACCACCTCTACTAACGCTTGTCACTATCAATGTCTCTTATGCACCGTCGTCATTACTATAACCCCCTCTACTGCTATCGCTGCACCATTACCACCACCACCTTCTCCTGTTGTTGCTACTGTTATCACAACCGTTGCCACCATCATCGATGCTCCACCACAACCATCACCACTGTCATCATTATCACCATAGGTGTCGCTACCACCACCATTATCGTACCACCGTTGTCGCCGTTACTCTCACGTTCTTCCACTACTCTTGGTAGTGTTGGGAGAAATATAATGTCATAAGAAATGCTCGATGGTTTAGAAAATACACGTTTATTAACTTTTAAAGATTACAATAAATAGAATTTACAGAAAACAAAATTGCAAAAATAACATTTATTAACTTTTATCACAACCGTTGCTACTGTTATCACAACCGTTGCCACCATCATCGATGCTCCACCACAACCATCACCACTGTCATCATTATCACCATAGGTGTCGCTACCACCACCATTATCGTACCACCGTTGTCGCCGTTACTCTCACGTTCTTCCACTACTCTTGGTAGTGTTGGGAGAAATATAATGTCATAAGAAATGCTCGATGGTTTAGAAAATACACGTTTATTAACTTTTAAAGATTACAATAAATAGAATTTACAGAAAACAAAATTGCAAAAATAACATGAATAGAATATACAAACTAAGACTTGCAAACGCAGTTTTCTTAAGAATGATTACCGTCTACCGAGAGTATTGTAGGTTTCTCCACCGGCATCACTCTCCCAGGATAAAACGGTTGACCCGAACGTTAGAACACCACCAAAGATCTACTCGAACGCACCTTGTCTGTCTTTCTCTCTCTCACAATAGATAATTGTAATATGATCTCTCTCTCTCTCTCTTTCTCCTCTCCCTGTATTCTGTTTATCACTCACCTCTATATCTCATACATCATTAAAATACCAGGAGAGATCTTATATAGAATTTTTCTCATTGAGGGTTACAACAGAAATAAATAGAGAAATCATTTGCCAATGAATGGTATTGATTTCTGAAATTCAATTACCAATTGAATGGTCAATTGAATTGCTAATTGAATTTAGAAATCAATTCTAGAATAATGGTCAAATGAATTCACTATTTTCAACCGGTAGAACCACTTCTACAACTTCCACCACAACTATTATTCTGCCATCATTGTCGCTGCCACCCTCACTTTTACCACTATTACTGTTAGAACCACTTTTACAACCTCCATCATCACCACTACCACCACCACTACTACTTCGACTCCACCACTATCGCCACGACACCCACAACACCACCAGCATCACTTCCACCACTTTACTATTGTGATCACATTCACCACCATTATCACTCGTAGACTGCTTTTGTGGCTGTTATTCTCCCCCACTACTACAACTATAGTTGTCACCACTTGTACTATCATTATTAATATTAATACTATTATAATTACTAAGTACTATCAATATCATCAAAATCACAATCAAATATATAAAAATAAATATTTTTTACGAAAGTTTTTTTTTGAATTTTTTTCAAAAAATATTTTTATTTTGCCAAAACAAAAGAAGTAGTAAGAATGTGAATAAATTAAAATTATAAAAATTTTGTGTAATTACACAAATTGTCAGACCCGTTTAATTCAGTGGAATGAAACATATACATATAGTATAAACAATTAAAGTCTAAATTAGAAATCTTTACACCCATCCGCCCACCCACTTCAGCAATGATGGTATGGCAGTGTAATAAGAATATGGATGGGGCATGATTGAAAGCACAAAAAATCTGAAGTAAGGGAATATAATACTGATCACATGTTGTTTAATTCCCATGCAAAATATAAAAAGTTGACACATTTCTCCCTCTATCAAATCTGTCTCTCAAGACAATAATAAAGAAAGGAGAAAAGTGTTGGAACTAGTTAGGATCTTGGGAACTGGGTCCTTGCTGTGTTTCTTGAAATAATTTGTTTTTGGATAAATTTCACTGATCCTTCCGAAATTTCTGATAAAAATAGAAACTCTCTATGCGGTTTCAAAAATTACATTAGCACCCACTCAGGTTTGATTTTAACATCAAAGAGACCACAACCGTTAAAATTTTCGTTTAATTTAATAAAAATTACAAAATCACATTCAAA
>JAOTRH010160564.1:0-12860 GCA_034768845.1 Heliamphora exappendiculata
TATATATGTATGTATACCGGGAGAGAGAGAGAGAGAGAGAGGGAGAGGGAGATGTATAGAGAGAGAGAGATCTATATTATAGAGACAGAGGGAGGAGAGGTTACAGAGAGAGAAGGAAATCTGGCGATTGGTGCCAACGCCGGGTTGCCGAAGCAGGTGGCGGCTAGGTGGCGTAGGCGCCGGTGGGAGCGCAGCGGTGGATGGGTGGCTCGATTGGCATTGCTCGTGGCGTGGCCTCGGTTGTTCTTCCTCAATTTCGAGCTTCTTGTTTGAAACTTAATCCTCCACTGAAGATGTTGGATTTGGTAGGAGTTTATTAGACTTACATATGCATATGATTATTATTATATCTTAGAGCCTCTCTAAACATTCAATCTTGATTAGGAGAAATAAATTTGTTCTTCAACTGTTGATGAATTTTTTGGAGTTGGAGGTTGATTTTTGAGATTATTGTAGAATTAGGAGAAAAGAAGAAGAAGAAGAAGAAGAAGAAAAAGAAGAAGAAGAACAGGAAGGGTAAAAAGGTAAAAATATATTTTTCGTTAACGAAAATATTAAGTAAGTCTGACATGGCAGAACATTGTAATTTCAAAAATTGCAGGAGAAATCTCTGTAATAAGTTTAAACTTCAAAGGATGTAAGTGTAATTATTTATATTATTTATTTGTGTTATTAGTGAATTTTTTTTATATTTTAATTATTTTTTTTCTCAATTTAGCTCATTGAGATAATTTAAAAAGTAAAAAAATTGTCAAAAGATAAAAAGAATTTCATAAAAATTTCAAAATTTAGCCGAACAGAGCTCTATAAACTCTTTTTTCAAGGAAAGAGGGGTTTATATAAATATGGTAAATCAGTGGCCAATCAGCCTACAATCAAGCACGTGAGACTGTAAACAATGAGACAGGAAGTCCGATATCCATTCAGACTCTTCTTCACCTAGTTTTAAAGTGTAATTATCCGAATTGTGGGCTACTATTGCGCAATTTCTGAAAGAGAGGCTAGAAGATTTCAACAGTCAGATATAATTGACTGAATATCAATTGCCGGGGGTGTCGCCGTGTCAGAGCTAAGATCACTTCTAGAGCATCACTTTCTATTTGGATGTTGAGAAGGTCAAGCTTATAGGCCTGTATTATAACTTCTCTTATTGCCATAACTTCTCTTATTATACCCAAGATGGCTTTAGAATCTCTGAACACCAGGCCAAGCCCAGATCTTTTAGTTTGATGTCCGAGTGCTATATCTGTATTGATTTTTGCATCCTCTTGAATGGGGAGTATATCTCTTTGGGTTCTCCTCTTGGGGGCCATTGAAGCACTAATCGTTAGATGGTTCTGAGCTTTCCTATGTTCATTTCATTTTAGCCACCATTAAATTTGCCACCCTCTGAACATCTAGAAGAATTCTTTGAAAAAATCCAAACAATTCGAGTTTTTTAAACGAAAAATTGATGAACAATTTAATTTATAAATCGTTTACTATTTTTCATCCAGTATAAAATCTTTTAACAAGTAAGATTTATCATTATAAAAATTTTAACGCGTAAAATTATTTTAGAACAAAAATACCTTACAATAAATAAATTTATCTGTATCTTTTCCAAACATTTATAAAGAGCATAGAAAAATTTGTCGGTCTTTTATTGAAAACACGTATAAAAAATACAGATAAATTTATCTGTTTTATTGAAAATACGTATAAAGAACACAAATAAATTTATCTGTACCTTTTCAAAATATGTATAAAGAATATAAATAAATTTATCCGTCTTTTATTAAAAATACATATAAAGTGCACATATAAATTTAGAACGCAGATAAATTTATTTGTGTATTTTCAAAACATTTATAAATAACACAGATAAATTTATTTATTTTTTTATTGAAAGTACGTGTAAAGAACACAGATAAATTTATCTGTCTTATTGAAAACACGTATAAAGATACAAATAAATTTATTTATTTACATTATCAGTGTTGATATACAAATAGATAAATTTATCTGTTATGTATAAATAAATAGACAGATAAATTTATCTGTTTGTTTGTTATACAAAACAGATAAATTTATCTGTTTATAGAATATTTTCAAAAAAAATTACACAATTAAATTTTACACGTTAAAATTTTTATTTATAAACTTTGCACGTAAAAATTTATTTTTTTGAACTTTTTATTGAAATCACCATTTTTAAATGTACCAACACCGAGTTTCTACTATTAGGCCCATGGGGCCTCTCGGATCTCCAATTGCACGAATTCACTAGCAAAATCTGCACACTATTAACCCACACCGCTTCTATTTGGGTCGAATACATAAATATGATAATCTTAAGTCTTGTGTTGTAAATATGCTAACCTTAAAATATTAAGAAATAAAAAAAAACATAAAAAATCATATTTTTAAGGATAGCATATATTTTTATTAGTGCGAATTCTTAGATAAACTACCTTTAGAGATGTAGCATTCAAATGGATATTAAATACGATGCAAATGGTTATCCCAAACATAGGAGGATAATGTTATATCTAATTCTTCTCCTATATAAAAAATCATATTTTTAAAGATAATATGATATTTTTATCAGTGCCAATTCTGAGATAAACTGTATTTAGAGATATAGCATTCAAATGGATATTAAATTCGATCATAGGATACCTCAACACATCTAATTCCTCTCTTATATAAAAACAATATCATAGAATACCTCAACACATCTAATTCCTCTCTTATATAAAAACAATATAAAAAATTATATCGATCATAGAATACCTCAACACATCTAATTCCTCTCTTATATAAAAAAATATATAAAAAATTATATTTTTAAGGATAGTACGATACTTTTATTATGACAAATTCTTAGATAAACTATATTTAGATATATAGCATTCAAATGGATATTAAATTCGAAGTAAATGATTATCCCAAACATAGGATACCTCAACACCATCGGATGTTATATCCACCAACACCATCGGATGTTATATCCAATTCCTCTCCAATATCCTTCCCCCAACCCACCCACCAACCACCACACACACACACACACACACACACACACACACAAGGTTTTTAAGCCAGGTTTAATTAATCAAATTAATAATAAGATAATATATAACCTTACTTGTTAATTAATTTCATGAAATTAATAATGAGTGAATTATTGATACTTGCATATCTTACATGTGAGATTAATTATTCAATAATTACATAATTTTTTCACTACTTATTAAATTAAAAAAAACATAATTTTATAAAGTATATAATTTAATCTTAAATCTAATCTGATCAATTAAATATGCCAAAAGAGATTCTTATTGGATTTGTTAGAAATGGCAATAATTCTCTGTAATTTTTTCACTTGAAGTCATGGTATGGCAAGAAATTATTGGTTATGGAATGAACTTAATTTAATAATTGATAAGGGGATTTAGTAAAACTATACTTTTCTTATCCGCGTTTGGGTTGACTTGACAAAAAAGCTAGAACTCAAAGGGCTAGTTTGAAATGAAAAATTGAAAATTGAAGAATTGAATTAAAAAATATGTGAGACTCACAAAATAAATTTTGTCTCATCAAATTAGTTATCCTGTGATTGTACGACAGATTTGAGACTAATAATTTGGCAAATGAAGTATTAATAATACTTCATTCATAGTATTAACAATACTAAATCCTGTAATACTATTAGTACCACACTATAGATTATCTTCCCCTACCTAACAATTAAAAATAATTTTACAATTTTCATCTCATTCTTTATTCCACCTTAATTAAACATGAGTCAAATTTCTCATTGTAGTACATATTATCTATTTTAAAATCTCCTGGTATTAAAAAAAACATGTATAACCCACAAAATTACTTATTTCTCGTATTCTATCAAATCTCAAATACCAAACGAGCCCAAAAGATCTTTATATTTGTTAAATACCTTAAAAGGAGGTCAATGTAACTTATCCTTTCTTTTCCTTAGGAATCCATCATCCAAACATGACTTGGTAGAGCTATTCAAAGAGGAAAAGGAAAAGTAAAAGAGATGATAAATTAAGATGACCAATTCATTTTACCAAATTAAAATTCCAAATGATGGGCAGAATCACGGGTATTGAATTTAAGTAAAATTCATGTAGGACTAATTGCATCAATATTTGTAATTGTACCACGTCATTTGGGATATTAATTTAGTAAAATAAGTTTGCCATCCTAGTGTACAAAAATCAATGCATTATTTACTAATTGTTCACCGCCAAGTTGGCGGCGATAAGCATTTTCCTTTTGAAAATTGCACAGAGTTGCTGGTTAACTTAATCATAATAAGGACTTCTATCCTGCTGAGTTATCATGAATGAGACAATAATAGACAATTCTTCCCATCAATCTAAACTTTAGGCGTGCCTGCCATATAACTAGGCGCGCACACATTAAAGTGAAGAAAAAGATTATGATTTTATTCAATCTCCAATACATATATATAAAATAGACAAGACTTAAAATTCTAACAAGAAAAAGGCCACATAGGAGCAATCGAGCAAGTTTTTAGCAAAAGCAAAGGCACATAGAAAACACTGGCAAATTCATTCTAACAAGCACGCCGTGAAGCAAAAGTTTGCCAATATAATGGTAAGACAAGCAGAAATAACTTTCCTAGAGGAACCTGGATGGCTTTTTTCCGCCCGTGAAGTTTTTCTCAAGCTCCCTTATTCCCAACAAGCTTCTCAATCAGATCTGCTGCGTCTTGAACCGTGGTAATGTTTTGGGCGCTTTCTTCTTCCACGCTGATCCCAAATTCCTCCTCAAGTCCCATCACAATCTCGACCTGCACAGGAAAGAGGGGCAACATTGGTCAATTCGATTGATTTACTAAAGGTACATAATTAAAGATTTTTTTTTTTTTTTGTGAAATTTGATTCAACTAGCATAGTAAATTAAACGAGCCAAAAAGCAGAAAATAGCCTCGGTCAATTTTGTTAACTGCAAGCAGGCGGGCAGGCGGGCAAATGTCATCGTTTCAAACAAAACGAAGAACAAAGAATTATGTCAAGACAGCAATTAAGGACTATGTGGAGACGCCAATTAACGAATGATAGTGTGTATCGAGTTTTCCAGCACAAATAAGTTGGATATAGATATGATCACTACAAACTCGATAGCAGTAAGTCAAGCATATTGATTGTTCGTCGGCATAAAATGGATACCGTATCAAGAGAGTCAGCCCCAAGTGCTGCAAACTTTGAGTCTCCAGTGACTGTGGTCTCGGCTGGAATTGCCAGTTGTTTCCTCACTATTTCACATACTTTGTTCACTGTGTCTGGTTTGGCCTGCTCAAAACAAATCAATACCCTCATCACTGGCCACATAATCATATCATATATATGAATACATATAATCCCAGAACTAACAAATTTGAATGTTGCATGGATGCCAGATATAATGTACTAGGGCTTGGTAAGCCACTGCAAGTTAGATATAGGCCTGAGATGAAAAAATTCAAAAAAGACAAAAATAAGAAAAAGTCTACAAATTCCCGTTCCTACCCGAAGATGATTCATGGATAGATATCCATGAATGTTTTCAAGTTAATGACGGGGAGTGTAGTACTTCAAAAAGAAAGCGAGATATAAACCATTTGATTGGTTTTTAAATATTTATTTTCTATCTTATTGAAATTCTATATTCTAACCATAGTTGTCAAATCGAGAATCGAAATTACCTATTCTCGAATCGTGAATCGTATCGAATTGTGAATCGTAAAGATTCAGTTATAATTTCTAAAATACATCACAAAATATATCTAAAATAGTTAAATATTAAAGATGCATTATAAATATAAAAAAATTAATCATAAATCAATAAAGAACTTGTTCTGAATTACGAGCATATAGTATAATAGGTAAGACGCTTATATCGAGGACAAGAGACGTGGGTCTGAGTTTTATCGTGATCAATGATCCTATATTACATTATTAATTATGTTATGATTTATAACAATTCATAGACACGTTTTTAAATTTGGAGGCATCCAATCCAAAAATCAACAATGGGTGAAGAGAGATGATAAATGAACGCCATGAATGAAATGATAATGGGTAAAAATGATATAAAAATTAACGAAATGAATGAAATAGACACTAGGTAAAACTTCAACAAGCGAAATCACCCTACACAACTTTGATATTAATCATATAATGTTAGAATTTATAGTTATCTAATCCAAAATCAATTACTGCTTGGTAGAGAAATATCTAGAATATATAAATAAGGTTGGGTGGCTTAGAAAAATGACGTAGGACAAGTCTCTATAATGTAAAATTATAAATTAGAAGAAACAAGAACGCGAGATTTGCTTGGTATTTAATCGATTCCTTAATTTATTGAATCGAATCATATCGAATTGTATGATACGTATCATGAATCGTACTATTCTTAGTTTCGCCGATTCACCCCACCGATACGAATCGATTGCTAGATGTGTCGAATCAAATCGTACGATACGTATCATGAATCATACGATTCTAATAACAAAAATTCTAACCATGTTATTCTTTAATCATTATAATATAAGTCCAAGAAATTTAAATGCTACAAAGAAAGGCAAGAAGAAAGTTGTTGAAGAAGATGAAGAGATTGAAATGATTGAAATTGATGATGAACAGGAAGACATTGCCAATGATGACATGATGGAGGACGACGAATGTGATAATTTGGATATCGGCCTTGAAGATAATGATGAATGAAGGATGAAGACTTTTGTTCACAAATTAGCCTTTTTTATCTTTCATTTTGTTAAAAACCTGAAATTTTTTGTTACTAAACTCGAACTAGATGCTTCAAGCTTATGTGTTGACAGTTTACTTTCTTTGTTGGAGTGTAATGTTTGATCTTGAACCATTTGAAGTATCTTTATTGTAGTAAACTATGTTTTTGTTTCATTTTTGCAATATTTATGCTTTATACATGTCTTATAACTTTAGCTTTTGTTTATTTTTAATTATTTAAAAAAACTTACAATACACGATACGTCAAAATAAAAAACGATTCACAATTCAATACACGAGTTGACAACTATGACCATCACCATACAAACCCAACTCCTGCTACCATGAGCCACTTTCGATTTTTTCTTTATCTATATGTATATGTGTGTGTGCGCGTGTGTGTAATATATTGCAATATTGGATACAATTAGAGTTATACGGAATTGATTGTGGCTTGCCATTAATTTGGATCTTTGTGGGAGAGGGTTTGGTAGAGGAGGGCCATGGAGCATTGATGGACCGATGGGGGCTGGAGAAGAGAAGAAAAGGGAAAAGGAGTATGCCATTAATTTGTGCTTTAATGGAAGGGTTTAACAAATACAACAAGAGCTGGGAACCGCGAAATCGAGGGTTGGGGTGGTCGGTCGGGAATAGTAGGGGCAAAGAGAAGGTGGCGGTGGTAGGCAGTTGATGGTGTGAGCCAGGAAATAGAAAGGCGTGTGGTTGTTGGTGAGGAGACTGGGGAAGAGAAAAGGGCGAGGGAAGAGGAAACTTATCAGATAACAAAGATTATATGCAAGTGGTGAAAAGATTTTGCGAGAATCAATAAACTGAAGAATTTGGATTGCTTGTTCGAATTAAACTGAATAATTTGGATTGCTTGTTTGAAAGTTGGAAGGTTTACAGAGAAACCATAAATAATTTGATCTCATGTAGAAAACAGTGACATAGAATGCAGCTTGGCATACAAAATGAGATAGCATGATACAAGAAAACATACCGCGCACGAAACCCGAAAGCGATACGTCACCGGGCGCATCCTAAGTGATGGGAAGCATTTCCCTTTAATTGAAAGGGAAACTGAATTCAGACTCGATATCCTGGTGGGTGCCTGCTCAATCCAATAACAAGATCCAAGTAAAGTAAGTAAACACAAGAAACAAACAAAAAACAAAAACAAAAAAAATAAAATAAAATAAAATTTATTTCTTTTTATTTTTTCTCTACTCACTCTAATACTCACGCACGTGCATGAGTAAAGGACCGAATTTATACATCGAGGGATAAGGAAACAATAGAACAGACTTTTAAAACTCCAAACAGAACTAATTCCTACCATCTTATGAAATGTCAAAACAACACAAGAACTTGCTAAAATCTTTTTATATGTGGAAAATGAACGCCAATTAAAGGAGCTATACACTGCTGATATATCAAACAACCCCTGGAAAATAACATGTAACAGTCCATTTGTTTTGGGAGCTCATAGTTGTTAAAGGCGAGCCTAGGCGTGCGCCTAAGCCCAAGGCACAAATAGGCACAGTTCATGCGTCTCAGGTATAGTGAGGCGAGGCGAGTTTAATGAAGCGCCTCGAGAAGAGGCTTAAAGCACGCCTCTTGAGCCTCATTTATACTGTTGATTTTTCTTGATGCGATTTAAGTTGTCTAATGTATAAAATTTGTTCAACATCAAAAGTGGAGACACTGAATTAAATACACAACTTGAAAACAAAACCTTATCTTATTACTAGAGAAGACATGAAGAAACAAACCCTCATACAAATCGACATGCGATTCTGTTGGGTCTTGAATTTCAATTTAGTTTCCTCTTCCTCCTCTTGTTCTTGCGTAAATTATGATTCATAGCCACTCTCACTCTTTTTGATTCGCACCTGTACTGTGCTCTTCTCTCTCCATTCTTCCTCTCTATTTATTTTATCTCGCTATCTCGCTATCTCTTCTTACTCTCACTCTCAGTGTCTCTCTCATTTTTTTCCATTTCTTTATTCTCTTGTTACTCTTTTGTTTCGTTCAAATTGAATTAACATTCAATTTAAAATTATTTGATAGTAAATTTAAACTTTTGTACTCTTTCCTTACTATGATATACTTGCAAGTTTGTTTGCAATTGGAGGTTTCAAGTTAAATATTGACATACTCATTTGGTGGTAGAATGTTGAGAAAAAGTACATGTTTTATGCATATCTAATTTTTGTTTAAATTTTTCTATTTATTACTTTGTCTAAGCAAGAAGTGTTGATTATTTAATATTCAGTAGATTTTTTATATAAATTTTGTAATGGAAAATACTTATTACTTTCTTTTTTATCTTAGTGTCTAACTGTCTATAACATGTAAATTTTAATTTGCCTATATTGAACTTTGAATTAAGTAACTAGGCTATTTGCTATTTTTTCTCAAATACATGCGCCTCACTTCAATAAAGATCGCGCCTCGCGCTTAGCTCCAAGAGACCTTTGGCACCTCGATGCGCCTATCGCTTTTAAAAACTATAGTTTGGATGATTTGAAGAGAAGGAAAAAAAAACTTTCCTTACTAATCACTTGTTTGATTCTAGGTCATTTGGAGAGAAAATAAAAGAAATGAATCTCTCTCTGCACTAAAATCCCTTGTTTGGTTTACTAAAGAGGGAAGAAATTGAGAGAATCGGAGAGAAATGGAGAGAAAGAATTATCCTTTCAGATCCCTCTTTTCAAACCTCTCCAAATGTCTCCAGCTTTGAGAGAAAAGATTCTAGGTGATTAGTTATTTTTTATATTATTTAAATTGTCTATCTAAAAATAAAAGCAATAAAAAGGTAATGATAAGACCAACGTTATTTTCATAAAATAACTTAAAGGAGACAAGGGGAGAAAAGAAAAGAAAAGATTACTTAAGTAATAAAAGAAAAGAAAATAAGAGATATAATTGTGTTTTCTCTTCATCTTGTTTGGATAAATAGGAGAAAAATATTGTCATCTCTCTCCTATCACGTTTGGTTAGTTTTAATAAAAGAAAATAAAAGAAAGTGCTATTGTTTACACCATAATTAACATTTTTTCCTATCGAGTATATTATTTTCTATTTTAAATAGCCTACTATATTTTATAAAGGCTTAATAGAAAATGATATATATATATTAAATGTCCATGTTGATAATTTAAAGGACGACAAGTGGCGACCAAATAAAAGAACGGCAGTTAATAGAAGTTGAATGGACACCTGGCATCGAATGAGAGAGTCTTGTATAGGAGTAGTTATTAAAAGTTATTAGTAATTATAGAATTATTTCTATAAATATTTGTATTGTACTCATTGTAAGGGACACCAACTTCATCAATCCACAGCAAATTTTTATCTTTTCTTTTATCTTTTATTTTTGCATTAGGAGTAGCGTAATGTAAATGGTTCCCGTTCTTTAAGGATCTTCAAGAAAGGATGTTCAACTTTTGCCGAGCAACCATAGGCGAGTGACGGTATTTCTTTCTTATAATCTTTGTTTCTATTTTACAAAGATTAATAAAATTTTATTTTATTAGTTTTCGATCCTTTATTTTCTTGTCAAAATCTCTTGGTTTGTCCAGCTATTTAAATTCCAATGAAATCCCGAAACCAGGTATTGAACCTCGGCTCCATCGCATTTAACCTGTCAATGTCAATGTCGATGTTGATATTGATATTGGCAGAAAAAATTATTTTTTTGGTAAACAGCTATATTATATATATAATATTACTAAAATAACCCTATTTCAAAATAAGAGTAGTTAATGTATTTGTTTTTAGAGAGTTAATATTGACATTATAAAACAAAAGCATTTAAATGTCTTTTTTTTCTCTCTAAATCTCCCCACTTTTGGAGAGATTAAAAAAGGTGACTTTAAGTGACAATCAAATATATCCATTTTTTTTCATATGTATCCAAACAAGTGATTGGAGTAATAACACAATCATTTTTTCTCTTTCTTCCCAAATCACCCAATCCAAAGGAACTTTATTAATCCAAACAAAAAAAAAGAAAAAACACAATCATTTCATTTCTTTTCTTTTCTCTTATAACTCATAGTCATTTCTCTCTCTTTTTTTTTTCTCTTATTAAAAACAAAATGGGCTGTAAATGTTCAGCGCTGAATTAAGCTCAATCTTAAAATCTGAAAAATGGGATAAAATCTCATATTATAATTGACAAGATAACAAACAAATCCAACTAAAAACACCAGATTAGGTTAAGAATCTATAGGTCCGATGAAAATCAACATGCATACAATCAACGAACACGAATTGCATATGCATAAATAATTACACACCTTTGTACGCATTAACACTAGTTTCGAAGCCCGATTGCGAAAAGAAACCATAAATAGAACTAAGAGATTCAAATACGAGGATCTTAGAGAGAATTTACCTGATTTTGTTTGAATGAGCATGAGAGAGAGGTCATAGACATCGACGTTCCAGTGACAGAAGCCATTGATGGATCGAAAGAAATGTATCTGAAGGTTAAGGGGGAGAGATCTGAGGTTCTTCGAAATCAGTTCGAAGAAAGCGCAGAGAAAAGGGGGGAGCGGAGAACACGAAGAGCGTGTTATGGCCGAAGAGTGAGAGACCATGAAGATGCGAACTACCAGAATTTATATGCTGTGTGTTTGGCTTTGTATTCATCGAAATTGGAGTGTTTGGCTTCGGTGATGCGGAGTTCCGAGCGGTGGAGAAATTATTTATTAGGCAGCGACTGTTTTTTCGGGTATCGTGGCTTCAACGTTTACATTTCATAAGTTCGATGAATAAAAATTTATTAATTTAATATTTATAATATTAATAATTTTATTATTTTTTTGATATTATTAGTATTAAATTTTGAATTATTAATATTAGTAAATGGACAACACTCCCTAAAATTAAAGTTTTATGAATTTTTTATTTTACCTAAAATGTTCCTAAAAAAATTACTCTCTCTCTCTTTCTAATAATTAGCCTGCAACTATCCACTTTTTCTCTTTTTAAAAAATAGTTCATAAGTATTCATTTCCTCTCGATTTATAAATATACTTGTTTCAATCTGTATTATTATTTTTTATATACGCATCACATGTGCCCAGGCACTTGTTTTTTTTATTAAATAATTAAAAATAACTCTATAACTCTTATTACATTAGTTATCCCACTCTAACTAAATTTCACACAATATACATAATCACATTTGTAGTCTCTTGATATATAAAAAGTATATGGGATCTTAATATTACTAATTCTTTTTATCGTGTCTAGTTTTATCTGGAATAACAAACAAGCTCATCACCTAGGCATGTTAATAGTAGTATTTGTTAAAATTGTAGAGGGTTAACGATTGGGATTTACAGTCCCGTTCACCATGATCAGTCAGTTCGAGATGTCGTCCATGTGTACTTACACAAGAAATGAATGAGATGCCCCACCGACAATTTTACCGGTGGGCCCTTTGACGATCGAATTACAACTAGTTTTAGAGAGAAAAATGTAAGAAAATATTTTGATAGAGTCTGTTATTAGAATGAGAGTGCATACATTTGCCAATTGGTTAGTTGGTCTTTTATAGGAAAAATATACTTGACATGCTTGAGAGTTTGACCCCATTTGACCGGAACAGGTCGAGTTGTCATTTCTTTGCTTAGGTTACAGCCACTAACTTGATAATGACTTGTCATTGTCATTTCTTTGCTTATGTATCATTCCTTGATAATGACTTTGATCCTAGGAGTGGCTTAACTGCTACTGACACCTCAGTAGAGGTGTCAGTCCTATGCAGGCGTATTATAAGCCTATATAACCATACCCATTAGACAGTATCTCGACTAATGAGGCAATGGGATACATGTTGCTCGGCCCATATGCCAAGTTGCTTATCCCAAATGCTAGCTTCACCCAGTCTCGAGCTCAGCCCACTAGGTGCCGAACTCAGGTACTCATGGCTGAGGTGGGGCTCTCTCGAGATGAGCTGGTCGTGTTTAGGAGGTGGGATACTGATTGTGTCAGGCTGTACTTTTTGTTGGAATCTGTGAATTCATTGGCCATTGAATTCTAGAATTCAATAGCAGAATTCAATTGCAATTGAATTGGCCA
>JAOTRH010160575.1:0-12859 GCA_034768845.1 Heliamphora exappendiculata
AGACCTGTCCCCACTCACAAGTCCTTGGCCTTTTACCCAGTGGGGGTATGACATAGTCGGCCCCTTCCCAAAGGCCACATGCAATAAGAAAATACCTCCTTGTTGCCACGGACTATTTCACTAAATGGGTGGAGGCTGAGCCATTGGCCAATATCAGGGACGTTGATGTGAAGAGGTTCACGTGAAAGAACATCATCACCCGGTTTGGCATCCCCCGAGCAATTATCTTCGACAACGGTACTCAGTTCGACAGCTCTCTTTTTAAGAATTTTTGTTCGGGACTTGCGATTAAGAATTACTTCTCCACCCCAGCATACCCTCACAGCAATGGACAAGCTGAAGCCACCAACAAGACTATCATTGACGGACTCAAAAAGAGACTGGATGCTGCTAAAGGAAGATGGGTCGAAGAACTGTCCTCAGTTCTGTGGACTTACCGAACTACTCTAAGGAGGTCCACGGGTGAAACCCCATTTTCCCTAGCCTATGGGGTAGAGGCGGTTATACCACTGGAGGTCGGATTACCGACAACCGAACAGAGGCCAGTACTCCCGGAGCCAATGATAAGGTACTGGCCTTGGACCTTGATTTAGCAGAAGAGCGTAGGGCGATGGCCACCATTAAATTGGCAGCCTACCAACAAACCACTTGCCAAAGGGTATAATAAGAGGGTGAAATACCGTGAGTTTGACTTGGAAGATCTGGTCCTGAGGAAGGTGCTCGGCCATATGAAGGATCCAGTACAAGGGAAGTTGGGCCTGAACTGGGAAGGCCCGTACAAGGTTACCTCCAAGGGCGGCAATGGAGCATACCACCTAAAGAACTTGAATGGGAAGGCCGTCCCCAGGCCGTGGAACGCTAACAACCTCCGCAAGTTTTACTTTTAGTCTTTTTGTTTCTTGTAATTTTCCGCCGGTGTTTGGCATGAGCTTTTTCCCTTCACTCGTAAAATTTTTATCAATTGACATCCTTGACAAAAACTTGGGGGCTTACACCGAATACGGCAAGGCAAGCACAGGGCTAGCACAGCGAACTTCTTCAGCAGCCTAAGTTCGATATTTATCCGAACAACTTATTCCCTTAGTATGGACGTTAATCCCATACTAAGGATGATTAAGCCTCAAAAGGCTAAATTCGAAGTTCATCCGAACTCATCTAACCCTTAGTATGGATGTTAATCCAATACTCAGGATGATTAAGCCTAAAAATGCTAAGTTCAAAATTTATCCGAACTCATCGATCCCTTAGTATGGATGTTAATCCCATACTAAGGATGATTAAGCCTAAAAAGGTCAAGTTCTAAGTTCATCCGAACTATTTAAGCCCCTAGTATGGATGGTAATCCCATACCTATGATGTTTGAGCCTAAAAAGGCCAAGTTCAGAGTTCATCCGAACTATTTAAGCCCTTAGTGTGGATGGTAATCCCATACCTAGAATGTTTGAGCCTAAAAAGGCCAAGTTCAGTATGGATGATAATCCTATACTTAGGAGGATTAAGCCTAAATTGGCTAAGTTCGATGTTCATCCGAACTCATTTAGCACCTAAGAATGGGAATTGATCCCATTCTTATAATTCATGGCGCCTCAATTTTTTTTTTGATAATTATCCGAACTAACCCTTAGTATGAGTGATGATCCCACACGTGGATAATTAAGCATTTTTTAGTTAAGCTTGAAATGCTAAGTGTTGAAGGATGTCCGAATTACTGAGGTCGTCAGTACGGAAGTCAGTCAGGGACAATGCGAATATGGAAAGCAAGACTAAAGCAAAGAGTTCTTCTCATTAACAAAAGAGGGGCTGAAACCCTCGAAACTACAAGAAAGACCCTAAAGGGCAATACAAAAATAGATAAAGGAAAAGAAGATAGAAGCCTTTAGGAGGCGGCCAAAAAATAATCAGTGATTTTTACTAGGGTTCCGACCTCCTCAATGGCCACGAGCGCAGCCACGTCACCCAACACAAGGCTCGAGACCAACCGTCGTTATTCATGAGGGCACCTCAAGAGACTTGGGCAGTAGAACCATCACCCGGAGAACCGAATAGATGTCTCCGAACAACGCCGTACCCCTTGTAACCCCAGATACTCAGCACGTATCCCGAATTGAGTGACTGGGTATTCACCGAGAAACCTAGACTGACAATCAAGCAAGAATTCAAAGCTCTTGTCCATCGCCGAGCAGTATAGCCGAACAAGAACCAAAGCTGGGGGCAGTTGAGGGTGGACAAAATCTATGGGCCTAAGGCCCAGCCCGAATGATTGGAGGCAAGAACCCAAAAGGAATGCCAGCCCGAAATGGACTTGTCCAAGTAATCGAAGAAGCCCAGACCTACTGTTGTTCGGGCCTGCTAGTTCGGCCCACCCCATATAGGGGCAGAACGGACCTATGAAGCCCACGTCGGCCCCTCAATGGAAGGAATAGTTTCCATATTGTATATGATTTGATCAGATATACAAGAAGGAAACAAATCTACAGGATGGATGGAAACAAATCACATCTACAGAATATGAAACAATTCCTTACTAATAGGAGGTAGGATCCTACGAGGATTTAGCCTCAATGAGTCCTGACCCCTATATAAAGAGAGGCACCCCCAAACCACAAGGTAGGCAATTCTTAACCCCAAAACTCTTGCTTAGAAACCTCTCAGAGAGATATCTAACTTGAGCGTCGCAGTGCCTCCCGGCCATAACCGGCCGGTAGGCGCTAACGGTGTTCTTGGTGGTTGCACGTGTTTGTCGGCGACGAAACAAGGAGCATCCAGTGAGTTCGGAAGACAATGAGTCCAGTCCATACTCTGTTCGGGGTCATCAGTATTGGGCCAGTTCATCTGGTCCTGATTGTGCCGAATAAGCCCAAACAGTTTGTACCGCGCACAAATATACACTGAATATAGGATCTCTTGGCGTTAAAAATAAAAATTCAAATTTTGAATTTCCATATTTGATTAGCATATATGCAAAAGGGTATTTCGGTCTTCAATTGTGATAAAATTCGAATATTAGACCCTCCTGAAATATTTTCAAACTGATGAGGATCTATCTCATAATATGATCATAATATAGTACTTATAATTAATTATTCATATTTATTATAGTATGACTTATGGCAAAATGTGAGCATTAAAAAATAAAATGTAGAAGTACTAAAATAAAACTTATTAATTAAGTTTTTTTTTAAATTGTTAAACCATTTTAACATTTAAACCAAAAATAAGAAATGTGTCAAATAAAAGCACAACTTTGAAAAAAAGAAACTTATAAACTGAAACAAAAATACCCTTACAAAATATTTATGGCCCCGGTTAGGTCGACCTTATTTATTTGTTTATTGACTTATTGACTTATTGACTTATTTACTTATTAGTAAATAAGTCAAATAAGTCAAATCCCATTTAAACAAATTTATTTGGGTGGCTTGTGACTTATTTGCTTCTTTCCTTATAAGCCAGCTATCTAAACGAGCTTATTTGCTTATTTGCTTATAAATCGATTTATTTGGCTTATAAGTCAGTTTATTTGCTTATTTGGCTACTCAAACGAGTTTATTTGCTTATTTGCTTATTTTTTTATTTTTAATTTATTTGATTACCTAAACGACGTGGCCTATTTTTTGATTTATAAGCCAATAAGCAAATAAGCAAGGTCACCCAAACGGGGCTTATGTGCGTAGGGGTAGTTTGGGAAAAGTGGAGGTGCCAAGGTAGCTGAGCAAGGACAATAGATCGGCGGCTCATTACGACCACCGATAGCTTGTTCCCGACGAGCTCCGACTCTCTCGGGATGGAACTGAGCCTACAACCCAACTACACTTGTGAGTCGTGACTCCAAGTTCCAACGCCATTTTTTGGAAAATGATTGTGGCACTCCCTTTTAATTAGTTATAGGGCTTTTTAAAACCAAATTCTATAACTAAAAATTATAAATAAATAAAAATTAATTTTATATTCTTTTTTTAAATTTAGATTTTGTTATATTTTATCTACCTAGTTTGGGTCTAAGGAGCGTGCTCTGCCTAAAAGGACAAGACGCTCGTGCTACGTTTTATTTGACGTGTTTTTCGAACAAATTTTTATGATTCAATTCGTTCATTATATAGAACTCGTTGAGTTTGTTTAATATATAAAATTTTAGATTCATCGGATATGTAGCTAAGTGATTGTGTAACATTTGTTTAATAATATTTTTTTAATTATAATTTTTATTTATTTATTTATAAAATAATATTAAAATATCTTATTCAATCATTTAAGATAAATTTTAATTTTTACATACTAAACAAATTCGACGAATTCTACGTAATAAACGAATTAAATCATAAAAATTTATTCAAAAAGCGTGCCAAACAAGGCGCAACATGAGCATGCAGCCTTTTTAGGCGCATCACGCTCCCCAGACTCACCTACTATACCTTTAATTTCATTTAAATAGACAACATTAACTATTTAGTTATCAACCATATTTGGTTATTTTTTGAACAAATAAAAATAATTATTGCATTTTTATGAATGAATACTTGTAGTCATTAAGAAATTTTTCAGATTAAAATTGAAAATTTTAATTTTAAAATCAAAAAATTTAAAATTGAGAAATTAGTTTTATAACTAGAAATTTAAATCGTAAAACTTTTTAGTTTTGGGAATAAAAAATTAGTTTAAATTTTTTTTTAAAAAAACAAAGGAAATTAAAGAAAATTTCTATTTTTTTTAAACTAAGAAATTCCTATATTTTAAAAGAAATGAAAAATTTATTAAAATTTTAGGTTTTATTATATCTTTACATAATTTTATATTATATATGGATCTATTTGATATGTCTTAATGAGTAGTAAGCTTCAAAAATATTAGTTTTACTAAAAATAAATTTACATATTGAAAAATATAAAATCTTAAAATTTATGAACAAAAATTCTAAGTAAATGATACTTTATTTTTCTAATAAACGATACTTTATTTAGAAATAAAGACAGATCTGTCATAATCACTTTTTATATTTAAAAATAAAACTATATCTTTAAAAATCTTATTGATAGGACTAATATTTATACAATTCTTTGAAAGAGTACTAAAATTAATTAATTCATAATTATATTCCTCATTTGATTTTGATTAGGTAAAATTTACAAAACACTCTTCAAGCACTTGGACAAAAGGAAGGAATGCTAGTGTGTGATTGTATTCCCCACTTGTATTCCTCATTTCATCAATATAGTAACGCTAGAATGACCAAATTAGTTTACTAAATTATTATAGCACATGAGTTTGCATAATCACAACTTTGAATTTAAGTAAATTTTATATAAAATTCATTGCATTAATATTTGTGATTGCGCCATATTATTTGATATATTAATTTAATAAATAATTAAGTCACTTTAACATTATTAATTGAAAGAACATAAAATATAATAGTTCTTTAATTTATGATTAAGAACAAGAACCTGACGAAATTTAAGACGATCGAGCCTCCGAGTGCCTCCGTACTGGCGTACCTGCAAAACAAGCCTTCCAGCCGGTGGCCGACGGAAGGCCATCCGATGCTCAAGTTAAACGAGTCTTGAGAGAAAATATAGTTAGAAAGATAGAGTGACAGTCTCATACCTTTGCTGTGGATGGAAAGCTAATTTATATAGAAAATGAAGGTTTGTCTCCCCTAACCATGGTTAGGGGGTATTTGGTTAGATTTAAGCCTTTAATCAGTTTTTTGTCACTACAATAAGCCCCCATCTTCTACATGCTCCGATAGGGGGAGGTGGAAGCTTCATGTATCCCGGGTTTGTGTCAAAAAACTCTATTGAATTATGCTGTCGTTCAACTTTGAGTCGAATTAGAACTTTTTGTACCTAGCTGAGCTAGGATTTTGGCGTGCCTTGTTTGACAAGATATGTTGAGTCATTTCAATATGAGGGCTTTTCAACAAAAGATGTAGAAATCTCAAAATTGCCACATTTAGAGATTATCATGACTTATGCTCAGTAGCGATCCTTTCAAGGTGATTGGAGCTTTTCCTATGTAAGCAAGTAGCTTTTGTGCCTGGACTTAACTCCGAGGTCAACTAGGACTTTTCATTACCTAGCTAAGCTAGGGCCTAGCCGAGCTAGGACTTTCTTGCCTAGGCTCGACCCGGAGGTCGACTGGGACTTTTACTGCCTAGCCGAGCTAGGGCTTTAAGTGTTGTTGATCCTGTGATCGTTAAGAAGACCAAATTTGCTTTAGTGATAATCTTTGTGATGATTCTTGAGCTACTTTACTGAGTTGAGAGTCCGAGCTGAGTTTCGTAATAATTCGAGATAATCTGTGATGCTCAGAAGCTCTGGAGAGGCCGACCCGTTGAGCTGGATCTTTGTTACATTTTCCTTGAACATGCTTGCTTCATGGGTCCGGGCCAGAGGGGAGATAGGATCCCCCAATGTTTTGGAGAGTTTGAAATCTTCAAGTTCCTTCTCTTTCTTAAGAAGGAAGCTTCGCCGCCGAGTTAGAGGAGATAGGTGCTAAATTCCCTTTTTGTAAGGTATCCCGTCATTCAGCCCATCAAAATGTCATTGAGTTGGATGATGACGATATTGTCAATGATGTTCTAGGCGAAAGGTTGCCAGTTATAATAATTAAATCGGACGATAAAGAGACAGGACACCAGAGATCTTTTAACCCGTAGTGCTGATAGGGTTTTCCATTGTGAGCCAGTTGTCTTGCTAGGTTATAAAATCTTATATTGCTGTAGGACCACTTTGCCCTTGTCCTTCCTCGATGCGTAATTCTGAAGCAAAAATAAGCATTAAGCTCCATGCATAGCCGGGTTGCCGAGCTGTGGAGCTTGAGAAGCTGAGTTGCGAAGCTTGAGAAGCCGAGCAGTGATCTTTACCGAGCTTTTGCCGAACAGTGGAGCTCGAGTCTTTGATGCCCAGGTTTGAGCATAGGCTGGCTGGGATTTTTACTGCCTAGCTAAGCTAAGGCCTAGCTGAGCTAGGGCTTTCTTGCCCAAGCATAACTCGAGTTCATCTGGGGCTTTTTTGCCTAGCCGAGCTAGGACTTTCTTGCCCGAGACTTGACCCGGAGGCCAACTAGGACTTTTGCCTAGCCAACTGGAACTTTTGCCTAGCCGAGCTAGGACTTTCTTGCCCAAGCGTGACTTGAGGCCAACTGGAACTTTTGCCTAGCCGAGTTAGGACATTCTTGCCCAGGCATGACTCGAAACCACCGGAACTTTTGCCTAACCGAGCTAGGACTTTCTTGCCCAAGATTTGATCCGGAGACCAACTGGGACTTTTTCTTTGCCAAATTAGGACTTTTTTGCCCAAGGCTTGATCCGGAGGCCAACTGGGACTTTTGCCTAGCCAAGCTAAGACATTTTTGCCCAGGCGTGACTCGAAGCCACCGGGACTTTTGTTGCCCGTGCTCTACATCTCTCGTATAATCTTCTTATAAGCTTAAGGAACTTTGACTTTAATAGTTCGATTGTTGCAGCTGAATGTCTGGACTGGTGATATAGCACTTTTTCATTTAATTCCCCTCCTAGTTCCTTCCTGCTTTTGCTTGTGTTTTTTATCTTCTTCTTCTTAACTTGGACAACTTGAGGAGTTCTGAGCTCTCATTCAATATCGGCGCGATCGTGATACCGGCTAATCTTCCAAGAGTACCACTGTTAGGGAATTTTGCCAAGCATGCCTAGCATAGGGATCCCGAGTAGTTTAGCCCCATTTTATCAGAACTTGCTCTTAATGCCGAGCAGAATACATTGAGCAGAAGATGTCGAGCGGCAAAGAGGAGACGACTGGGATGCCGAGCTTTGGAGATGACCTGAGTTGCCGAGGTCCAAGAGGGTAAGTTTGAGTTGCGCGAAGTATGGGTCAAATATGTCCCTGTCCTTCGCAGGTGTTGTTGAATGTCAGACCCACGTTCCTCCAGTGCTTTCCAAGCAGCCCATCAAGTACTTCAAATCACTAAATCACATTGCTCCTGAAATCAATTTTCTCTCTTTCCTTGCTAGTTTTGTACTCTTCCTAGAGAGTACTAATGAGGTATGCAGTCCATCTACCCAGTAAGCCATAGAGGATCTGAAAGAGTACTCCAGAAAGCATCCGAAGCTGAGAAAACGAGCATGACAAGGTCAGCAGAATCTACGCCACCGAGCGGTCTTTGCCGGGCTAGGTTGTGAAGCCGAGCTAATGAGCAGTGGAGCTTGCCGCCAAACCCTCATGTACACTGGAACACGGCCCAAGGAGGTTCACAAAATTGCAGCGGATCTGTTGGCTTATCCTGTTCAGATTAACACTGAAAATGTTGATGAGCTTGTAGCCAATAACTCTATCGCCCAGTACGTTAAAGTCTTGTCACCCATGGCCGAGCAGGGAGAGGCCACAGTTAGGAGCTTGCTGAGCAACAAACTGAGCAACCGAGCAATCAAGAAGACGCCGCGCATCAAGACTCCAAGTTGAAAGAAGAATGAGTGTACGGAAAAGCTCAAAATAGGTCCTGAGCTTTGAAACAAGTCTGAGGCACCGTACTACTGCTCCGGCGAGGGCTGAGTTCAAACGGGGGATTGCCGAGCTCGGGATAGGAACTGATTGTCGAGCATACTATTGCCGAGCTTTTAGAGAGAGAATGCCGAGCCATTATCGCCAAGCAATTCAGAATAGTATCGAGTCGTTATTGCCGAACAAGGTTGGGAGCTTTACCGAGCTTCGAGAGAATACAACACCGTGGGGAGCTTTGCCGAGTAGCAAGTATTAGCTCAGTTCATGGCCAAAGTGCTTGTTGGGTCTATGAGACGTAAAAAGGATACGTGGAACTAGCACTTGGTCGGACGTGATAAATAGAGCTTCGAGATTTGTAGCATACACGGTAATGCAGAGAGAGAAAAAGAGAGAGAATGGGCTGGGTTGACTGTGTCAGAAACCAGCATGTGGAGAGAGAAACGCCCTGACCCGTCTTATCTTTTCGGTCATCATCGCCTCCAACGAAGTCTCTTTCCACTTCGGGAGCTGACCCAGAATCCATAATACAGAACCATATTTCACATATAACTGATGTCGACCCCAAGATATATGCATCATGAACTGGATGCCCGAGCATATTGTCCGAACACACAGTGTCTTGAGGAGCGGAGCTTTAGAGAGTCTTCCAGCTTAAAAAAAGTGAGAAGAATAAAATAATTATATATTTTTTGGCTATTGAAATTGTATATGGGAGCAAGCTGACGACGGCAGCGTGTCCCGCGATGGTGTCGGCGACGACCTGAGGTAACGGAAGCAAGCTGACGACGGCAGCAAATCCCGCGATGGTGTCGGCGACGGACCTTCATCGCATCTGTTCTTGACAGTTGACTCGACCTTCATCGCATCTGGACCTTCTTGACTCCTCGCCGGACTCCTCAACGCATCTGTTCTCACCGCGCGACTCATCTGTTCTCATCGCCAGACTCCTCGACCAGATTTCGCCGAACTCCGCCGGACTTCTTCCCTGTGAGCCACGACGATAATCCATTAAACCGGTACTCGCGAAAAACGTGGTCAAGAATGGAGAAGGATTCGTAGGCGCCGACAAGCGATGAAGGCGGTGGACGGCGGAGCACTATGCGGCGGCGGGGTAGAAGACGATGGAATGACCGCCACCGTTTCAGGGAGCAAGCTGACGGCGGCGACGTGACGACTTCAGGGATTAGTGGAGACCACCGTCGATGGCCGCAACACCCTATGTCGTCGCGGTGATGTGGCCGGTGGTGCCGTGAGGGCGCAGATCTGGAACCTCAGATCTGGTCGACGAGGGAGATGACAGACGATGGCGGCGACTGTGGCAACAGCGGCGCTGTGGGAGGCCAGATCTGGTAGGTCTGGTTGAGGCCGTCCTCGTGAGCTTCGGTCATCTCCGACCATCCGATCGTCAATCCACAGCATATCTTTCGTGAAACGGGATCGCACCGGAGCAAGCCGATGTAGAAGAACAGAAGCCCCACAAACCCGGTTCATACCCGTCTCGGCGCGGCTCTAGAACCTCAGATCTGGTCGACGAGGGAGACGACAGATCAGGGGCTGAGGCTGTGCATCCGGCAAATCGGTTCCTGACGGAGTGGTTCGGTACGAGGGAATCAGATTAGGGGCTGAGGCTGTGCTCGCATGGCGGATGTGGCCTGCCAGAGAGCCGGCGAAACGAGTTTTGGAGGTGTTCGGCGTGTGGGACGGTGAACTATTGCTCGCGAGGGTGTCAGGCGCAGGACTGGAAGCTCCGGCGCTATGAGGGAATCAGATCAGGGGCTGAGGGTTGTGCTCGCATGGCGGACTGCAGCGTTAGAGGTTCTGCTGGAACGATCTAGGAGAAGAAGGCAAGGGCGGCGACTATGAGATCCAGCGGCGCCGGCGAGTGTGCAGCAGCAGCGGCGAGGGCGGCGACTATGAGATCCAGTGGCACCGGCGAGTGTGCAGCAGCGGCAGTGAGGGCGACGACGCTGTGGGCTGCAACGCTAGTGGTTCTGCTAGAACGATCTAGAAGAAGAAGATCCCTCCGGTGACGGTGACGCGAGTCGCGCGACGGCAGCACCGGCGACGCGAGTCACACGACGGCGGACACCTCAGATCTCGAGCGACGCGATGGCAGCAGCGGTGACACGAGTAACACGACGGCGGACACCTCAGATCTCGAGCGACGCGAGCCGCGCGATGACAGCAGCGGCGACGTTGTGGGCTGCAGCGGTGGTGTGCGTTTGGTGGTGGCATCGTGGCGCGAGGATTTCGGCCTTGGCAGCGGAGTTTCAGGCGACGATGGCAAGCGGCGGCGACGCGAAGGTGGTGAAGATGGCTGGTGGTGCCGCGACTGGGCAGTGAGAGGGCAGGGGTGGCGACACGCTGTGTCGTCGCGGTGACGTGGCCGGTGGTGCCCCATCACCACGACGACGCCGAAAAAATACTATAGGCTACAAGAACGTAGCTATGATACCATGAAAAAATTGAAAAAAGTAAAATAACTGTATATTTTCTGCCTATTGAAACTGTATAATATATAGCTTATTTATAGGCAAATAGGAATAAATAATAAAGAAAATCAAATCAGAATATAATCAATTTAATCAATCTAATATTCTAATCAATTTAATATTTTAACAGAGCTTATTCCTAATGCTTTTGCCGTGTAGTGAGCTTTTTTCCGTGGTTGCAAAACCATTTTGCCGAGCTCCGAGAAAAAGCCATGCTAGGTGAATTATTGAACAATAACAGAGGGTGACAACTTGCTATCCTCCACCAGGAAGTGGGTGGGAAGCCCACGAGTAATTGTTTGATTTGTAGAGAGAGAAAGATTTCGAGCTCCAACCACATGCCGAGCTGGAGTTACCGAGCTCCAAGAGAACGGTTGAGCTGCGGATATGCTGAGCAACAAATCTCAGTGGCTGAGCAAGAGAGAGGTCGGCTAAGCTGTGGGGAAGCCGAGTTCGATCAAATCTAAACCATGTAAAGGAGTTCGGGCCACTCCAATTCGTTGAGTTCGTCATGGTCGAGCTCGTTGCAGAGATTGATCAAATCTCCATTTTCTCCGACTCTCTCATAGGGTTAGGGTTCGTGGAGATCCTTTCAGAGAGAGAGAGCTGCCCCAACTTCGGTCTCGCCCCCTGTTTTTCATATTTCCCTGGTTGCTCCGAACACATGAGCAAGCGCCGAGCTTTCCCTCTTTTCTCTGAAACGGCTTCTGAGAGAGAAAAGGTGGTCGCACCGAACATATGAGCAAGCGCCGAGCTTTGGGGGGCTGAGCAACCTTTTTGTCGGGGGGCTGAGCAATCTTTTTGTCTTTTCTAGCTGGAGAGAGAAAATGAATTAGGTAGTTTACGTCAGAAGTTAATTATTAAAATATTAAAATAATTAAAATAAAATTAATAAAATTAATTTAATTAATCTCATATTTCAACACTAACTATTTCGTTCCGTGTAGAGTGTAAAGAGTATAATGGGTTTAAACAAAACTGTGGGCTTCTCCAGGTGGCTTTGAGCCAGAATAATAGATTGCCATTGAGTTGTCACATCCCCAGTGTCACGTCCTTTCTAGCTCAGAGATTGAGGCCCTGAAGTTTCTCCTCTATATCCAGAGATTCGTTGTCGGGGAGGAGAATAACACTCGCCGGGGATGCACCACCGGAGTCGCCGCTGCCTACGTTGGCTCTCACTTGGCTGGGAAATTGTTTTCATATTTCTCTTCTTCAATGTAGAACAATCGAGATCCTGAGAGGGGAGGAATCTCCCATATTCTGTGGCCCTTCTCCAGATTTGGGTTCGCCGGTTTCTCGCCTCTTCTCAAATGCAGAAGCTTTTTTCTCTAAGATTTTATGCTTTCTCCTCAAGACTGAAACCAACGATGATAGATATATACACATATATCTATATATATAAGACATGAGAGATAACCCTTCTTTATATCTTCCCGAGCTGTAGATCCAAGCTAAGGTTGTTATCAATTAATTATCTTTTCTGTTACTTGTTTGCTGAAGCTTAGGATCTCATCTTGTCCTCTTGTATAGCCATTCCCAACACATACAAACAGTATATAGAGAGAGACCAAAAATGATTTTTAGAGAGAGAAAGATATAAGCCTTTGTGGATCTTTTCTTTGTTTTTCATTTTTTTATCCTGTTTGTTATTCTTCACAAAGAACTAAGCGTAATGTTTTGCTCTTTTTTCCTGGAGCCACACACATGATATGATATGATATATATGCATGTAAAATATCATGAGAGAGAAAGAGAAAAAGCTTAGCTTGGCTTTGCTGTATCTTCTTTCAACTTTTTGGGCCAAACCCAAGAAAATGGATGTTGGAATCTGTGAATTTCATTGGCCATTGAAATTCAGATTTCAATAGCAGATTCAATTACAATTGGATTGGC
>JAOTRH010160586.1:0-44459 GCA_034768845.1 Heliamphora exappendiculata
CCACTAGAACCACGTGGAGCATAAGCGGAAGAACGTACAGTACAACAGTCCTTTCGACCACGTCACGCACCTAGGCATACCCACACTAGCTCGAGCGGTTAGCTGAGCTACACAAATAATGCGTCCAAGGTTCGTAGACCTCGGCACAAGATGAATTCGAGTGATGGTTCTTGGCTATGAGCTCAGAAAGAGTTCAATGCCGACCTTAGACGTGAAGTGTTCGGCATCATGAAAGGGAATGCTGGACATCCAGGTCCGAACAGGACGAGCTGTGCAATCCCTAGATCCGAGGTTGAGAAATGATACGCGTATTAGAAAAGTAATATGATGATAAGAGATATGTGGCGGTTGAACCAACTCTAAGGCTAGGAAGTCAAAAAGATTTAACTTAAACTTAGCCTAGACTAGGTCTGAGTATTGATGGACAGCTTGACATGACAAAAGGCACTTGCAGAAAGATCTTGCAGAGAGTTCTAATGATGGTACTGATAAGTCACCATCAAGGTATTAATTGCTGTGCATTGATCAGAGAGAGTGAGTACAATCCGACCTGCTCGGGTTGGGTCAGATTCCACAAGCGGGTCGGGTCGGACTCCATAAGCAGGTCGAGTATTTTTTTCTTATAAATAGCCAACACTCTCAACATGTAAGGTATGCTCACTTTTTCACTAGTCAAAACTCTGTCAAAACATTCTCTCAAGTTCTTCTTTCTCTCAAACCCCTTACCTGACTTGATCATCGAAAGGTCCACTGGTATAAAGCCACCGGCGGGCATCTCACCCCTTTCTTGTGCAAGCAAACACGTGATAAACATTCCTGACACCACAACGATCTTTGACGGGACCAGTAGATCCCAATCCTTATCCTCTATAATTTGGCGCCATCTGTGGGAAATATCTAAAACACCTCCATGGCTAGTCAAAAAAACCACAATCATGAAGTGCTGAGAGATCCACGCGCACCACGCGTAGAAGCATTACACGCAACTCGCCGTAAAAGAGGACACCCTATTCCCTCTGAAGTTCATGTTGGTGGAGCTAGGATCAACCAAATAAGGGAACACACCCATGTTGGGGGCTCCCATGAAATAACACCTTTTGAAGGGGATTAGCCCCCATGTTATATGATGTAACAAGTGTTGGTGGGGCACCAAGACAAGCTGAATAAGAGGGACCAACAACTGGTCAGGCTCCAACAAGAGCTCCACGAAATGAGGGCACAGGTGAACCGACGCTCACCAGGAGCTCGGTCCGAATGTGAGCAGTCTAAGCACGAGAGATCCAATAGGGATCAAAGCAGAGGCGTTGCTCGGCCTCAGGCACGCCGTAGCTCGAGGAGGGATCCTATACTTGATCGACATGAAGAAGACCTTGAGAGGAATCGCATCTCAGGCTCCAAAACGAGGAGATATGGCGTGGCTTTGGGATTTAGGGGTTATTTTGAAAAATGTTCAAAAATAAGGAATTCAAAGAATGTTTTAGAAAAAATCTTTTAATACTTTGAAAATCAAATTTTAAAAATCATTTTTTGTTGAAAATAGAGTCGCCACTTAGTTTTTGAGAAAAACTAAGAAAAACAAAAATGGCTACTGATATTTAAAGCGTTTAATCAAAGAAAGAGGGTTCGGGGGTTAAGGTACGAATCGGAAAAGGTGTTAGGCACCTCGTTCGCCCAACCGTAAGGTTGGCATCTACTAATCATCATTGGTTCTTTAATATGATTTCTTAAATGCATGCAAATAAAAAAAATAGAGGTGAAGAGAGAACACTTAAAATCAAATATAAAAAATACATAAAATATGTACATAATACTCCAAAATAAATAAGTGTCAAAAGAAAATTTCTAAATTCTATGACATGCAATTTTTATATAAAGGATATATGAAATATACTCATATGCAATATTGTTTAAACAATCTAAACTAACATAATTTGGTTAAAAGAATAAAATGCTAAAGTTGCTAAAATTGCCTAAATATGAATTTGTTACAAAAATAAACTAAACTATTTTCAGCATAACACTAAGCTAACATGCATATCCTTAAACTATCAAAAGCATAACCAAAATGAAAGCATGTGAAATTCCTATATTAAAAGAAAAATTTACTAACAAAGAAATTAAACTTAAAGATTTAGAAATAAAGAAAATGAAGAAAAAGTTTGTGAAAGAGAATTGTGCTAAAATGATGATGCTAGAAAAAAAATGTTATTAGACTATTGAAAAGGAAAAATTCAACTATTTACATTTTACGTTTTAAAATAAACAAAAGAAAAGAAGGTAAAAGAAAAATAAAACAACAGAGAAGAAAATTATTATAATAAGAGAAAATTAAATTTAAAGATTTTTATGATTTTTCTGGGTTTAACAAAAGAAAATAAAATAGGCACCATGAAAAGAAAACAAAATTAAAAAAAAAAGAAATTGAGCTTTATAGGAAAATTAATACTAAGTTTTAAAAGAAAGAAATGTTAAATGGAACTTTACAAAAAAATTAAAACTAATAGTAAAAGAAAATAGAGTACTACATTACGAGGAGAACAAAGCAACAATAAAATAAAATAAAATAAAATGCTAGAAAAAAAAATTAGACTACTATTAAAAAAAGAAAAAAAAGAGAGAAATAAAGCTATTAAAAGAGTACTAAACTTAATAAGAAAATAAAATAAAAATGGTGCATTAAAAGAAAATTAAAGCTAGTATTGCAAGAAAAGAAAAGAAACTTTAAATGCTAAAAAAAACATTAAACTAATACTTTAAAAAAATACATTAAATTAACATTACTAGAAAAGAAAAGAAAATGAAATAGACTGCGTAGTAAAATAAAATTAGACTAACTAAAAGAAAAAAAAAAGAAAAAAAATACTGGAACATTAAATTAACATAAAAAGAAAAGAAAAGTGAAGAAATGAAGTACTAGAATTAAATAAGTGTAATATTGACAATTACAACTATTTTTATGTAAGTGCTTATATCATAATAATAACGACATTATTTAGTTGTATCGTAAAATCATGTTAGCACTAATTTGATGAATTAATAAAAAAAAAGACAATGTGCTTAGCGTAGTTGTGCGAAATAAACAATTAATTAAAAAGATGAAATAATTTAAACAATGAACGAGATTAATTATGTAAACAAAAGAAATGTACAAATTAAAATTGAAAGTTAACCCGACCACCCCAAAAGAGAAGAGATGGAGTTTAGAAGAATCGGGAATCCAAACGAGGTACCTGGATTGCTGGAGAATTCTCATATTGAGAATGTGCTTCAACGGTCCAATCCTCGGGTGGTGATCCAAGTAAGGCTTCAATGTCGGAGGTTCGGGTCTCGGTATTTTGGCAGGGTTTCGGTGTCAGGGCTCGAATTGCTCGGCGACTCAATAGAGCTTCTCTCTCTAAACCTCTCTCTTAAAATCTATCCTCGAAAATGTACCAGATGTGCGTTATTTATAGAGTTCTTCAACCAATGAGATGTCACCACGTTCTGAGGCATGTCAGGCCATTTGGAGTTGGCGGCCGCCACAATGTAAGTTAGCGGTCGCCATGTTGAAGTTGGCGGTCACCATGTTGGAAAAGGTTCCACAAAGTTCTATTGGCGGTCGCCGCGATGAATATGGCGGTCGCCATTTCTGGCAATGACTTGGGCAACAAGTTATCGATGGTTTGGTACAACTTTATTGGTTTTGAAGGTTTCTGATGGTTTTTGATGGTCGGGTTTAATTACCGAGCTTGGATCACTTTTCGAGAATTGAACTGCAGCACTTGTTCCACCTGTTTTAATCATCGGATTCACCTAAGATTGGTGGGATCAAATTGGGGTGTCTATAGTTGCCACTCTTTGATATAACTCATATAGCAAGGCGTGATATAAGTTATATCAAAGACCTAGAGACAACAGCTATTTGACCGAACCGTCAATCTTAGGCCACAAACACACGAGCATGCATATGATGTTGGTCGTACTCGAACTTTCATCGAGTTGCCTACGTATCCCTTTTTGCTAGGGATCAGACCAAAACATAGCCCTGGGGCAAAATGCAAAGATGTAAGAAAATGTAACATGATATAGATGTTAACATGATGCAGATGCTGGTATGATCGAATAAATCTTAAAGATCGAGTTAAGATCTAAAGGGAGCGCGAACAAGTCAAAGATCGAGTTAAGATCTAAGAACTCGGTTGGGGATAAAATAATTTTAAAAGGATCGAGTTAAGATTCAAGAAATTACCTTAACCAGAGAAGCAATTGATCGGTCGAGTTAAGACCTCACAATTTTGGAATGGAAGCGGGATAAAAATAATTAAAAGCCAAATTTATAACTTAAATTTAGATTCATCGGAAGAAAACCGCGAATTAATAGGTCGAGTTAAGATCTGAAAATTCGAAACAAGACGTGAGATAAAAATAATCAAAAGCCTAGTTACGGCTTAAAATTAAATTCATCGGAGGAAAGCCGCGAATTAATAGGTCGAGTTAAGATCTAAAAATTCGGGACAAGACTTGCGATAAAAATAATTAAGAGTCTAGTTATGGCTTAAAATTAAATTTATCAGAGGAAAGCCACGAATTAATAGGTCGAGTTAAGACCTGAAAATTCGGATAAGACGTGAGATAAAAATAATTAAAAACCTAATTACTACTTAAAATTAAATTTATCGGAGGAAAGCCGTGAATTAATAGGGCGAGTTAAGACCTGAAAATTCGGGACAAAACATGAGATAAAAATAATCAAAGCCTAGTTACGGCTTAAAATTAAATTTATCGGAGGAAAGCCGCGAATTAATAGGCCGAGTTAAAACCTGAAAATTCGGGACAAGACATGAGATAAAAATAATCAAAGTCTAGTTACGGCTTAAAATTAAATTTATCGAAGTGGAATAACGACACAAAAATTCTGGAAAAAATTCAAGATTTTTATTTTGAAAGAATACACTAAATAAAGAGTTTAGAGAAATAAACACCCAAGATTTATTATTATTTTTTTATATATATATATTTTATTTTATTATTATTATTATTATTTTTTAACTAACAAAAATAAATCTCATAAAGCAAAAATACCAAATGCTAAAAGAACATAACAAAATAACAAAACCTTCAAGCAGTCCCTTAGAAACCCGAAACGCAATAATGACATTATGACATGGCGATCACCAAGATGGAAGCGACGTGATATTTGACAACATGACGGTCGCCAAGGTGAAACTCCTCTAACATGGCGGCCACCGGGTAAAAACCTCTAAGACGTGGCGGTCGCCAGGTGACGTTTGAAGAACATGGCGGTTGCCAACATGCAACTTGGCGACCACCAACTCAAGGCGCGCATCCGTACCTTTAAGACGCGCGAACTGGCTCATTTGTGCACTTTTCACTCTCTCTCTAGTTCTCTCGTGCTCTCAAGCTCTCTCTTGTTCTCCTAAACTTCTAAGCTCCCTTTTCTTACTTTTTCTTACTTCCTAGCTTTCTCACAATGTTCACTCTTCTATTTGTGATCTTGTTCCTCTTCATGGCAGGCCAGGGAGATGACGACTTAGGGACACGACGAGGTCCTGTTGTTGTTGGGAGTTCCTCCATGGGCACTCTTAGGGATACGACCACCAGTCTCCCTACCAGCGGGGTCACTGCTACGTAGCCTAGCGCTGCGATGGATGCTCTCTTGCTTGAGGCAGAGCGTGCTTCTCGCCAGGCAGCCGAGGAGGAGGCACAGGCAGCTACTGAGTCACAGGTGGTTGCAGACGCTGCCGCCGAGGCTGCGGTGGCTGACTTCTTGGATCCAGACGCTAGAGAGGGTCATCCAGAACCTTTTGACTCACATACCTATGATCCGGTCCCTCATCGCATAGTATACCGTGGGATGAGGCACTACGTGCCTCCTATCGATTCCTTCGCTGCTGACGTTCTTTTGCGGGAGCCCGACCACCACATCTCTCGTCAGCGACCTTCGGTAGGTTACCTATCCCTACTCTTTCAAATCCAAAGAATATTTTTATGATATAACAAACGTAAACGCATGCCTAAGATCTCCTATATGATATGATGATTATTTGATTTATGATGATGATGATTGTTGTGATGACTTGTGCAAGTTTTTTGAGATTTGGATATGTAAAACTTAGTTTTAGGTACCTATGCAATGGAGTGTAAAACAATAGCGACACTAGGATTTGAACAAATAATAAAAGGGATAATTTATTTTATTACAAAAAATAAAGGGTTTGAAAAATTTTTATTTTATTTTATTAGGAAAAACATAAAATTAAGGGATTGATCATTTTTAGGCATAAAAAACTAAGGGCCAGAATTTTTGTCTTTTTTTTTAGGAAAATCTAGGAAATTAGGAAAAAGTCTTTTTAGAATTTTAAGGAAAATTTTTAGAAAAATCTTAGAAAATTAAGAAATATTTCTTGAAAAAAGCTAGAAAATTAAGAAAAAATTCTAGAAATGTTTGAAAAAGTCTTCAGAAAAATCCTAGAAAAATTAGAGAATTTTTAGAAAAATCCTAGAAAATTTTGAAAAAATTTTAAAAAAATCCTAGAAATTTGAGAGAATTTTTAGAAAGAGAATTTTTAGAAAAATCCTAGAAAATTTTAAAAAAAATTTAGAAAAATCCTAGAAAATTGAGATAATTTTTAGAAAAATCCTAGAAAATTAAGAAACAATTTTAAGATAATTCTAAAATTTTTAAGAAATCCTAGAAAATTAAAAAAAATTAGGACAAAATAGGCAAAATACCAACAATAAAAGGGGAGATCTTCTTTGCCCTTTTTTTATTTTTTATTTATCTATTTTTTATTTTTATTTTAACACAAAAAGATAGAGATTTGCCTGACGTACCAAGACTTAGGGTTCCTAGTCTTTTACTAGGGCGCGCAAAAACCAAAAGATCGTCACATATACACAAACCTAAGGTTAGGGTGCATAGTATTTTTCTAGGGCTTAAAAGAATCGAAGGGTCGTCACTTACACACGAACCTATGATTAGGGTGCCTAATCTTTTTCTAGGGCTTTTGAAAGAACCGAAGGGCCGTCGCATACACACGAACTTAGGGATAGGATGCCTAGTCTTTTTCTAGGGCTTTTGAGAACT
This sequence comes from Heliamphora exappendiculata, assembly GCA_034768845.1. Lineage (NCBI taxonomy): Eukaryota > Viridiplantae > Streptophyta > Magnoliopsida > Ericales > Sarraceniaceae > Heliamphora > Heliamphora exappendiculata. Next base: position 7,088 of record JAOTRH010160586.1, read on the forward strand.
GAAGGGTCGTCACTTACACACGAACCAAGAGTTGGGATGCCTAATCTTTTTCTAGGGCTTTTGAGAGAACCGAAGGGTTGTCACTTACACACGAACCTAGGGTTAGGGTGCCTAGTCTTTTTCTAGGACTTTGAAAGAATCGAATGGTCATCACTTACACACGAACCTAGGGTTTGAGTGCCTAGTCTTTTTCCAAAGCTTTTGAAAGAATCGAAGAGTTGTCACTTACACATGAACCTAGGGTTTAGGTGCCCAGTCTTTTTCTAAGGCTTTTGAGAGAACCGAAGGGTCGTCACATACACACGAACCTAGGATTAGGGTGCCTAATTTTTTCTAGGGCTTTTAAGAACCGAATGGTCGTCACTTACACACGAACCTATGGTTAGGGTGCCTAGTCATTTTCTAGGGCTTTGAAAGAACCGAATGGTCGTCACTTACACACAAACCTAAGGTTATGGTGCCTAGTCTTTTTCTAGAGCTTTTGAGAGAACCGAAATATTGTTACATACACACGAACCTAAGGTTTGGGTGCTTAGTCTTTTTTAAGGGCTTTTGAGAGAACCGAAGGGTCGTCACTTACACACGAACCTAGGGTTATGGTGCGTAGTCTTTTTCTAGGGCTTTTGAGAGAACCGAAGGGTCGTCACATACACACGAACCTAGGGTTAGGGTGCCTAGTCTTTTTCTAGGGCTTTTGAGACCCGAAGGGTCATCACTTTTACACGAACCTAGGGTTAGGGAGATTTGCCTGGTTTACCAGGGCTTGAAAGAACCGAAGGGTCGTCACTTATACAAGAACCTAGGGTTAGAGAGATTTGCCTGGTTTACCAAGGCTTAAGAGAACCGAAGGGTCATCACTTACACACGAACATAGGGTTTTACTTCCAGATATTTTTCTACACTTCGTTTGTTCGATCTGTTCTTTATATATTCTCTGTTTGTCTTCTCTTTTTAGGCTGGTCATTATGTTAGAGGTTTCGAAGGTTCTGCCTCTAGGGAGGTATTGGGGTGGTATGATGCCCTCCCCGCTCCTAGTCGGGCATTCGTTGATGCTTCTAGTTTTGCTTGTTTCATACCCTTTTTGGGTAGGATGAGCAACGACCGGGTTTGGCTCCGGCCCTTACCGAGCGGTGGTGGGATACTACAAATACCTTTCACTTCACTACTTTTGAGGCTACTCTGACGCCTCTTGACTTTGTGCTGATTACTGGAATCCGGGTTGGAAGAGCACCCATCCCATTTGATCTGACCGTCGACCGCTTTGATGATGCGCTGCTCTATTTTCTCAGAGCCGTTCCTACTTAGATGGACAGAGGCCAGGTTTGATACACCTGGTTCTTCGAGCGCTTCCACCGCTTTCACTACTTTGAGCCCTACCACTTCGAGTGGGTCACCCTGGGCTTTTGATGTATATGTTTGGTACCTCTTTGTTTTTGAACAAGGAGAATTCCATTCATCTGCATTACCTTGGCGCCCTCGCTCATTTGGACCGGGTTGCTTCATTTAACTGGGGAGGAGCTGCTCTTGCCACCCTCTATGGATTCATGCGGACATTGACCCGGTTCCCCCAGGAGCTTAACATCGGGGGATACTGGAGGGTCTGGGAGGTATGATTTAGTTTTTGTATTTTTTTATTCATTTTCATTCTTTTGTTATCCATTATTTACTGATTGACACCTTCCTCTTTGCAGCTGTGGACTTACGAGTTCCTCGAACTTCATGTCCCAATGAGCTCCGTAGCAGACCCCCTGGTTATTCTCTGAGCAGCCCGATGGTCCCGAGGGCTAAAGGGGAAGAAGGCCGGAGGGAATGACATTTACTATTTTCTGCGCTGTTCTCTATACTGTACACCTTTATTCTGCATACTGATCACTGTATTCTGTACACTGGTTACTGTATTATGTACACTGGTTACTGTATTCTATACACTGGTCATCATACTGTACTGTATTCACTACTTACTATTTACTGTTTGCACTATTCTTTGAATTACTACAGGTTCACTAGGATGTCTGGCGAGGAGTGGAGGATCGGGCCGGCACAGATCTGATGCACTGCAGGGATATTGCTTCTAGGCGAATCCTGCTGGAGGGCTCATTTAGTAGGGAGTATTATCTCGATGAGCGAGTGGTCCATCAGTCACTCGACCTTGATCACTTCAGGATACCGGTGGTTCCTCCAGTCTACATGCACCGGACTGATCATATAGGCCGCGTCGACTTGCTGCTGGAGACGGTGGGGACCCCAGTTTTGGAGCTACTGGTGGCGAAAGGGGACTACACAGCCAGGGCCCTGGCACACCTGATGGGTCCCTTAGGTCCTGGCCCAGCTGCCCTTGGCGGTAGGAGAAGAGGACGAGTACCGGAGGTAGCTGATGCCGGTACTGCCGCTGGGGCCGCTGCTGCTTCTGATGATACTGGTGGAGGGATGAGGGGTCCGGAGATCCCATGGGAGATCCAAATAGTAGCATATGGCTACCCCTTCCCTCTGCCGATTCCTGTTCCACCGGCACCTAAGTTTAGGGCTGAGCTCAGTCAGGTTTGTCTTGGTCCTTTTCCTTTTATCTGATTACTTACTTTCTTTGTTCGTCTATTAAAACCGCCCAACTTCTTTTTGCAGGTTAACCAGGCATGGATGGATCATTTGCTGCTGGTCCTTACCGATCAGAGAGCATTGATCCGTCAGCTTGATGCCACTATTTGACCAGCCGGTATTTCATTCACTCCAGCAGCTATAGTAAGTATTCGAATGAATCTTTCTAAAAAAATTTCACTTTTCTGTACTCTATTCTGATCATGGTTTTCTTCTAACAGCCTCTGGTACCAGCTACCAGCATAGTACCACCACAGGCTCAGGATAGACCCCCTGCTCCAGCCCCAGTTCCAGCTCGAGGTCATGGTTTTTGGGCATCTTCTCGGGCTCGCTCTAGAGGATCCGTTTCATCTGTTCAGAGTCCTTCCAGAGTTTTTCATCTTCCTCTGGCAGCGGTAGCGACGACATTGAGAGACTTTTTGAGGAGGTGAGCTCGGACGAAGCCGGTCCGTCTTCCCGCCGGGTTCGCCCGAGGCATCGATGAGAGAGAGAGAGAGAGAGAGAGAGAGCTCTCCCCTATTTTCTTTACTTTTTATACACTTCATCTTGGTTTTCATAGGCCTGCGTGCCCCAGTTTGATATATTTATATACATTTATCTGTTTCATGGGCCTGCGCGCCCCAGTTTACATTATATCACCTTTTATACATCTTTGGGCCTTCGTGCCATTTTATTGCTTGATATTCATCTAGTGTGTGATTCTCTCTTATTTACTGCTAAAACTGTCTTGTATGTACAATGCGAAAGTCAACATTTTACACAAGTCACAGAAACTGCAAATTGAATACATCCATCATATTTAAACATGGCGGCCGCCACAATTAACATGGTGGTCGCCACCTCAGACATGGCGGTCGCCACCTCTAACATGGCGGCCGCCTGGTCAAAGCGATGATGTCACTGTACTATGCTTTTTCAAGTTAGCGGTCGCTGACCCCAAGGTAGCGGGCGCCATAATGAGTGTGCCTTTTGTAGAATTTTTTTGGTTTCCCGCCTTTTCCTGCCTTATAAATACAGCCCTAGAGGCTCCCTTTTATGTTGCTTACACCCAGATGGCTACCTCACTTTCTTCATAGATTGAGGCATTCTGCCACATTGAACGTCTAAACTTTGCTCCTTTTGGGATCAACTCTTTGTTTCATCTTATGGCCGTGAAGATCGACGAACCATTGTTGAAGGTTGCCGTTCAACTATGGGATCCACAGTCCCACGTCTTTCGATTTGGCCTCGAAGAGGTCTGTCCTACTGTGGAGGAGTTTGCTGCCATTTTGGACTTGACTCCACGGGGTTCTGTTGTCGTTCCTACTCCCTTCCTCTCAGTTCGGCAGCAGATGATGCAATTTTGTGGCCTATCCAGGATGGAGGTTTCTCTTCTAACCTCGGGCGACTGTCTTGACATCCCGTGGCTTATTGAGAGGTTTCATCCTACTAGTAACCTCAGCGATCTCGACTTTCAGCTGCGTCGTCGTTATGCACTTTGCTTCTGCCTCCTCGCCCACTGTCTCCTTGTCCATTCTGATGGGCGGGTTAGTTGTGCCCTGGTTGACATTGCTGACCAAATGTGGACGGGGAAGGACTTTGTGCCTCTTGTTCTAGTCGAGACACTGCTGGGCTTGAACGCTGCTCATCGTGGCGAGACCACCACCTTTGTTGGCAGCCCTTTACTTCTCCATGTGAGCTTAACATTTTCCTCTGTATCAAGTTCTCTATCATACTGCAAAGCCTTTCTCTTACTATTTTAACTCTTGCTACAGATCTGGCTGATGGAGAAGGTAAATCTTGTACAGAAGCCTCCCACTAACAGGTACAATGCCACTGCTTTCCTTTACCGCTCGCGTTATCAGATATGCGACACTGAGGCATCTTGGCGATAGCATCTTTCTTCTCTGACTGGCCCAGACATTACCGGGCAGTGCTCTTGGTGGTGGATCCCCACCATGACTTTGACTACTATGGATCATCCTGGGGTTCTGCTGGTCGGCCTGCGTCAGACTACCTTCTATTACCCCCACCGGATCATGCAGCAGTTTGGTCGCAATCAGATCATCTTCCCCAGCATTCGAGGTCATCTGTTCTCATCCATACTACGGGCCCCATTTCTGTCATCATACCAGGATGCCTGGCCATCTCGCTCATTGAGGGAGATACATGAGTTGCAGTGTTATAATCTTTCTACTGAATACAAGACTTGGCTAATGCAGGATCGGGAAAAGAAAGATAAAGAAGAAGAAAAATAAGCAGCTAAAAGAATAAGAACTTGAGGCCTCTTGCTTTGTTTCGAAAATTTTGTAATTTTTTCTTATTTTGTTTGTAGAGTTTGGGACTCGCGTGCCCCTCCTTTTATTTAAAATTTTGTAATTCTGATCGAAGTAATGACAAACTCCAACTTTATGTTTAAGATGGTTTAAATTTATTCAAAATTTTAATGACTTTATTATCAAAATTCAGAAATTAATTTGCATTGGTCTAACTTAGATTCAAAATGGTTAAAGAAAAAGAATGCAGCTGGACTCCTTTAAAAGAAGTTGCCTACGTTTTCCAAAAAGATGAAATCAGGTCATAACGTAATTTGGGCTCACTTTTTGCTCGGGTGTTGACACTCTCTTTTTGTGATGCCCTAATTCAGATTTTCGACCTTGCGGGCTGCTTTAATTTTTGCCTGAGTTTCCTTTTCGATTTTCAACTCAGCGAGCTTTTATTTTTTTTTTATTTTTACCTCAAAGATAGTACTTTTTGAGCCAATCGAGGTTAACTGGAGTGGAGAGCACATTGCCATCCAAGAGCATAATAATGACTGCACCACCGATCATGATGAATTTGATCAGAAACGGTCCGGACCAGTTTCGCATGAACTTACCTCTCGGGTCGAAGATGGGAGCTCTGATTTCTTTGAGAACCAAATCCCCTTCTCTGAGGTCCTGAGTTTTGACCTTCTTATTGAATGCTCGAGCTATCATCCTTTGATAACCTTGTACATGAAACAGAGCCTATAGCCTTCTTTCTTCAAATAAGAGCAACTCTTCCATCCGGTTCCTCTGCCATTCTGCTTCTGAGATATTAGCCTCGGCCACTACTCTTAGTGAATGAATTTTCACTTCAATGGGGAGTACGGCTTCCATCCTATACATTAGAGAGTATGGCGTTGTTCCTGTTGAAGTTCGGATTGACGTTCGGTATCCCCAGAGTGCAAATGGTAGATGTTCCTGCCAATCTTTGTGTGAGTTGATTATCCTTTGTAGAATTTTCTTGATATTCTTGTTTGCTACCTCGACTGCCCTATTGGTCTGCGGCTGATATGGCGAGGGCTTGTGAGCCACTATTCGGTATTCTTCGAAAAGATCCAGAACCTCTCCTTGGAAGTGTGAGCCATTATCCGAGATGATTTCATGTGGGACTCTGTATTGATAAATGATGTTTTGCTTGACAAACCTAGCAACATGGGAGGCTTTCAATACCGAGTAGGAGGCCGCTTCTACCCACTTGGTGAAATTATCAATGGCCACTAAGATAAACTCATGTCCATTGGATGCTTTCGGTGTTACTCTGCCAATCACATCGATGCCCCATACTGAGAACGGCCATGGTGACATCAAGTTGTATAGCTGAGATGGAGTAACGTACATAAGGTTTGCGTGAATCTGGCACTTATGACACCTCCACACAAACTGGATACAATCTGTCTCCATTGTCATCTAAAAGTATCCATATCGTAAGATTTTCTTGGCTAACATATTCCCGCTCATGTGTGGCCCACAAACTCCTGCGTGTATTTCTTTCATCAGTTCTTGACCTTCTTCCGTGTTTACGCACAGCTTATTGACCCTAAAATGTCCTCATTTGTACAGTTTACCACCGCAAATGACGAACTGCACGGATAGTCATCGTATTGCCCTTTTGTCCTTTTTGCTGGCAAACTCTTGATATTCTCCTTTCTCTACAAAGTTCTGAATGTCAATGTACCATGAAAGTCTGTCAGTGCTTTCTTTAATAGCGGCTGTTATCTCATATGCCGACTTTCTCCTCTGCTCAATTATCAAAGGTCTCATCCGAACTCTGGGTGGTATGTCAATCATGGATGCTAGGGTGGCTAATGCATCGGCGAACTTGTTCTGCAGTCTTGGTACATGGGTGAAGATCACCGATTCAAAACACGGTATCAACTTTTCTAGTACTTGATGATAGAGAATCAAGGTTAAGTCCCTAACTTTCCATTCTCCTCTTGCTTATGAAACTACTAGTGCTGAATCTCCGATGACTTCCAGCTTCTTTGCCCCTAGTTATAAGGCTTCCTCCAATCCAGCTAAACATGCTTCATACTCAGCCTGATTGTTGGTGACTTCAAAATTGAGGTTTAGAGAGAACGGAACATGTGATTCATCGGGAGTGACAAGAAGGACTCCTATTCCATAGCCATATTGATTGGATGTGCCATCAAAATATAGAGTCCATTTTTCATCCCTAACGTTTATCAGTTGTTCATTAGGAAATTGGAATTCTGTGTCTTCGCCTCCTTCAACTGGTTGGTCGGCCAACATTCTGTCAATGCTCTTCCTTTGAGTGACTTTAAGGTGACATATTGCATATCAAACTCAGATAATAGCAGCAACCATCGGGCCAGCCTTCCTGTCAGCGCTGGCTTTTCAAATGGATACTTCAACGAATCCAACCGGGAGATGAAGTTCACCGTGAAAGACAGCATATAATGCCTTAATTTTTCGGAAGCCCAAACCAAGGCCCAGCATGTCTTCTCCAGTGGCGTGTACCGTATTTCAGACCCTGTCATCTTCTTACTTAAGTAATAGACGGCCTTTTCGGTTCCAGTTTCTCCTTCTTGGGCAAGCATGCATCCCATAGCCGAGTCAGTCACTGACAAGTAAAGGATCAATGGCCTATCAGGTTCGGGAGGAGCTAAAATAGGTGAATTTTGTAGATATTGTTGTACGGCATCAAACGCGTCTTAGCATTTTCGATCTCATTCGAATTCAACCACTTTCTTCAGTAGACGGAAGAGCGGTTCGCAAGTAGTTGTCAATTTTGCGATGAAGCGGCTGATGAATTGGATCTTCCCTAGAAAACCACTGACTTCTCGCTTGGTCCTCGGATGAGACATTTCTAAAATTTCTTTAATCTTCGAGGAGTTGACTTTGATGCCCCATTGGGTGATCATAAATCCAAGAATTTTTTCGGCAGTGTCTCCAAATGCACATTTCTGTGGGTGAAGCCGCATCTTGTACTTTCGAATCCTCTCAAAATTTTTTTGCAGTACTGTAATGTGGTCATCCCGATCTTTAGACTTGACTATCATGTCGTCCACGTACACTTCAACCTCCTTATGTATCATGTCATACAATAAAGTAGTGGCAGCCCTTTGATAGGTTACCCTGGCATTTTCAAGCCAAATGGCATAACACGGTAACAATAGGTGCCCCAAGGGATGGTAAATGTCGTCTTTTTTCTATCTCTAGGATCCATCATAATCAAGTTGTACCCGAAAAAGCCATCCATGAATGACAGCAAGGTATGCCCCGCCGTACTGTCTATCAAGATGTCGATGTGTGGCAGCAGAAAATCGTCTTTGGGGCTAGCCTTGTTGAGGTCCCAAAAATCCACGCAGACTCGGATACCACCGTCCTTCTTTAAAATCGGTACGATATTGACTACCTATTTCGGATACTCAATTACCATTACAAATCCAGCGTTGATCTGTTTAGCAACCTTTTCTTTGATCTTCAGAGCCCATTTTGGCCGGATCTGTCTCAATTTTTGCTTGACCGATTTAGCATCAGGATATAAGGGGATATGGTGCTGGACAATGTCGGGATCAATTCTGGGCATATCCTTGTAAGACCATGCAAACACATCTTTGAATTCTCTTAATAAAGTTATTAATTACTTTTGTTCAACAAGGGATAAAGATGAACCAATTTGAGCATTTTACGGGTTATTTTTATTATCCAGATTTATTGACAAAGTTTCTTCAATTATTGGTTGGACACGCATTTCTTTTTCTCTTTTTATTAAAATTTTTATTTCTTCGGGGATATCCCCGTCGAATTCGAAATCGTCGGAAGGCATATGAAATAAATCAAACAAAGCAGAGTAACCGAAAACTTCATTCATTTCATTAAGAATAGTGGGAATTACAAACTCAACAGTAAAAGCAGAAAGAGGAGCACCAACAGACGTGCCCTCAATTACAAACTCTAACTCAAACTTGAACTCGGGATAGATGATCTGCACATCAGAAGACTCGATGGACCAATTCTTTACTTCCTTTGTGGCTACATCGACGATGAGCTTGATGCAGTCGGCTGGTGCGCTGAAACCCATTATGAAGCAGTCCGATTCGATTATGCTAACTGAGCCATATTCTCGTTGAACAGCACGCCCAGGTCAGCTCCATCAAACTCGTTAGCCCAGTCCTCTTCCGGAACCTTCTTTTCTTCCTCCTCTCATTCCACTGTTTCTTCCTCCTCCATGTCAGACAACTGGTGGCTGAAAAAGATCTCCAACCCAGACAGCTTTTGATTGGTCTCTTCATTGATCCACGGCTCTAGGAAGCCACAATATGGAAAATCCTCCCCTTCCTTGACAAAGTACCCATTGAGTGTCCCAGAATAATTAACCTTTCGTCCCCTTTTAGGCCCTTCCAGATCTTCTTTCGTTGGCTCATACCCAAGACCAAAACGGTGCGAAGTCGACAATACCTGAATGGGTTCCAGGGTTCCCTGTAGTTTACGTCCCAATCTCATGCTAGGGAAGAAGGATATTTTTCCCATCATCGTTGAAGCTCGTGGGTTAACATACCTTTCTTCCTCATTCATCAGCGTCTGAACAGCCTGTACTTCATCAAACTAGAAATCACTAAGCAACATATCATCTTCACTATGTTAGATTTCTAGCAAAGTTGTGCCCTCTCCTCCTTTCGGAGGGTGAATAATGTCCTCTCCATGAATGGTCAAAACTGTCCCGTTCTTTATTAACTTCAGTTTTTAATTAAGGGTAGATGGTACTGCTTGGACATTTGGGTCATGCAGCTACGGCCTGCCCAGCGGTAGATTGAAGGAGGCTGGCGCATCTAGCACGTGAAACTCAACTGACGTCTCCAGTGGTCCCACTGAAATGGCAAACGACACTAGTCCTAGTACATCTATTCTTGTGTTGTCATAGGCTCGCACCCCTTGATTGCAGGGAGTGAACTGGTCTGGCCTCATCCCTAAGCAAACAATCGTCCTCAATAGGCAAGCATTCAAGGAGAACCCATTATCAATGAGGGTTATCGGGCCCATTTTTCTATGCACTTGACGGTGATGTGAAGCAGCTTGTTGTGAATTTTTTCTTCAGCGGGCAAATCCTTATCAGAAAAGAAAATGACTATTGGTTCGGCAACTAGTAGAATAAGTCCAATAAGCTGCTCGGGGGTTTCATCTATCGGGACACTGGCCTTGTTCAATACTTTCAAAATAGCTTGTCTATGCTTATGCGACGCCATCAACAAGCCCCAGATATTGATGTTGGCCTGCGTCTTTTTCAGCTGTCTTAGTACAGTATCATCCTCCTCCTCTTGCTCTGTCTTTTTTCCTTTCCCACTTGGCTTTCCTCTCTCTAACTGAGCTAGCTTAAAGTGCCGTCCACTTCTGGTTAGGTGTTCCACGTCGTCTTCGGGGTCCCATATCCCCGACATCACACTATCAGTTTGTCTTACTTCGTTTACGTGCAGAGGACCTTCGAATGTCCACAAATCGCTTAGGTCACTAACGACTGCCATTTTCCTTCTTTCCTGATCATCTTCGATAGCATTTCGGTTCACACAGCCGTTTCGTTCCCTTTTCATACGGTATTTCTTTTTCTTCTCTCTTTTTCTATAGAAGCTTATCAAAATATTTATTTATTTAATTTATTATTATATATATTTTTGAGAATTATTACTTCGAGTCTAAGATTTTTATGGTTAAATCTTTTGTATAGGTGTTTGAAATCTACCATTGTTGAACCGTAAAGCATCTTTTTAGGATGTTTTAATTACTTGTCTACAAGTTATCAAAGGTAAGGGCTTTTGTTTATTTTTTGCTTACAAATGAGATGTGTTATTGCGGTTAATATTTGCATTGTTATTAAATTGGTGTTTTTACACGAAATTGAATTACTTAGACTTTAATTATTATTATTTTTTTATGATATAATTATTTGAAATACCTTTAAATGTGTGAAATTCTAAATATACCATTTTTATTGAAATATATAATTGAACGCGAAATATTTGAGTTGGATATATTTGTATGCTCAGTACGAATCTCATAAACTGGTGAAAGAGCTAAAGTTATTTATTTTTAAAAATAAATATAAGATACTTAATGAAAAGTGAAAGAGTTTTTAAAATGGTCTTGAGAAATTGTGGTTAACACCTAAGATAGTGAGTTAGACAGTTTAATTTACGAGTTCGAGGATCGATGCGCAAGTGGGTTCCTATACCTAGGAGGTTAGTACCTCAAAATAGGTCATCACAATTCACTAATGCAATAGAGTGTCTAGGTGGATTCGGTAACAGTGCACTGCCACTAGGATACATAGGCCTAGTGGTAAGGGATGATTGTCTACTCTCTTAGGCGTGTCATATTTCTCATGGGCGGTTAACTTGAATTGATTGAAAGTTTTTATAAAATAAAAATCAAAATTATCAAAGGTTCATGGATCTAATGAAATGTGACTTTATATGCTTTTATATTGTTTCAGTTGGCATAAATTATATCTACATTCTTTCATACTTATATTTGTTGATTATTGGTAAATTCTGACCCTTCTGATTTGTTCATGTGTTTGGACATTTCAGGTTCTACTATAGCTCGTGAGTAGTTATACTTCTGGAGTTTCTATTGAGAACCATTTGAATTCGGTTGAGAATTATTTGAATATTAATATTAAATATTGATAATGTAGTCACAATAGTATTTTGGTGACTTAAGCTCAATTTTGTTTTAATTGCGTAATTATAGTTTGGATTAAAATGCTTGGATATTTTATCATGTCATTTATGTACGTGGATTTATATTAACTGTTGACAATTTTTTTATGTAAATATATGCATGAAAAGTTAGGGTGGATAACCTAAAGTTTATATTTGTGTTATAGCATTGTTGTTGAAATCTAGGCAGAGCCTGCACATATTATTTTACTTGCGATTATTACAAATTATTTTGTAAGCAGTTAGTACCGTTGGATTATTCGAAAAATAGAAGAAACTCCGCCAATTTTTTTTCAAAAGTTTATTACTTAGAATATTTTCTTAAAAGTTTGGGGCATGACAAACCGTGAGTTGTCATTAAGGATAGATTTGTTATTATAATTTTATTGAAAAATTTAAAATTAAAAATTACCATTCTGGGTATGTGGTACAATGACAACAAATTTTCAGTATATTAAATAGGGGCAAATCTGTCATGTATATCATTAGTTTTTCTAAAGATTGAAACTAAATTTATTTTTAAAAAATAGAGTATGACTAATTCTTTCACCACTACCTCAAATAGGATTATAGTGGGCATCATGTCGTGTTGTGTCGTGTTGTATCGTATCATATTCATCTCGAGTCATATTGTATTTGTGTTAGAAATCTCTCAAAACTAATCCAAGCTATTTATCTAAATGAGTTAGTTATTCTAATACTAACACTACTTGTTTATAAATTGAAAAATTGGTCATAGGTCCAAACTGCTGTGTTTTGATTTTTATCTACGATAAAAAATTTTAACGCGCAAGATCCATGCATGTTGTAGTTTTAATGGTAGGGGCCAATATTTTGGCGCGATAGAACTTTTTGGACAAAAATACCATTGGTTTGTTAAGATTCGTTCAGATTCATTCAGATTCTCCTCGCGATAACAGAAAGCATATTGTTTCGTGATCTTTTTGTGAGTCTCAACAACAGGATTGCGATTTTTCAACATGATTGTTCAGTTTGTGTTCAGATTCCATTGTTCTTCAATGCATTTTTTGAATTTTTGACGTAATTTGTATTGCCCCAAACTCCGGATCACGTGAAACCACCGCAAACACCAAACATAACACCAAACCCGAGAATACACTCTCAATATAAAATATACATGCATTGTATATAACCGCCAAATGGCTTACATTACACGGCTCCAACACCAAAAAAATATGTTACAGCATACATGTTCAAAACGAGCAAAAAAGAAGACTACAAATCTTTCGTCTCTCCAGCAACCCTAGATCAACCTGCGTGACCGGTACCTAAAGAAAAACAAATTCCACACCATGAGCCAAATCAGCAGAAACTAGACAACACATGCAATATAAGTTAAACATGCTAGAAAAATGAGATGCAGTTTTCGAACTCTCTTTCAAGCCTTTAAAACAATTTTCACAAGCAATGGGAAAGTGAGGATACAAACCATCGTTTGACTCACTCACAGAAGCTTTGAAAAAAATTTGAAAACGGATCTTAGATCGCGATTCACACGAGTCTAAAAAAAATAATTTAAAAATTGGTCTATCTGTCCCATAATGTAGTTTATGCAATCTATGTAACTTCTCGGGCTGAACCCAAGGGACCGCAACCCCGCCAATGCATTCTTCTCGGCCTCACGTCAAGGGACCATAGCCCCGCCGAATACCTCTTCTCGACCTCATGCTGAGGGACCGTAGCCCCAACGCTTCTTCTCAGCCTCTCGCCGAGGGGCCGTGGCCCCAACGTAATCTGCTAAGCCTCTCGCCGAGGGACTGTCGCCCCAACGTAATCTGCTCGGCCTCTCATCGAGGGACCTTAGCCCCAATGAATATATCTTCTCGGCCTCATGTCGAGGGACCGTAGCCCCAACGCTTATTCCGTCTGCCAAAGCTAGCATTCACAAAACTACATGTTCATCTATCCCATTCTATACACCTATGCGTAACCTAAGCAGGATTTAAATACATAAAACTACGTACTATTACTATGTTTTACAAATCACGTCACATGCTACACACGTAATTCACACAACACTTGCAACTCATGCAACATGCATCACATGCATCAGTTCCTCATAATCCATGTATATATGCCTATAAAACCTCTGAGTTTTAAAACATAAACCACGTTACACATAACGATATCAAAGCCATGCAATCCACTTAGACAATCCGTACATAAATAAACTAGAGTTATAAATGTACATAACCAGTTATAAACGCATGTAACCATATATAACTTCACATCATGATGCCACCCGCAAAATAACCTGACATCCACTCACAGGGACAACCATCAGCCCATAAAACCAAGCCTAACCCGAAGGCCAACGCTAAGCCCCTCAAACCACGAGGTCACAAAACACCACCTTTCCTCCAAAGGTGCAATGAGCCCAAAAATGCCCATACCCAACCACGACGCACACAACCGTGCCCCAATAACCCACATCTAGTCATGCATGTCATCCTCGAGGACGGCACCTTAACAAACACCCGAAGCCATGACACGACTCCCAAAGCCACCACATAACCAACTGAATCCTGAAAAGAATCTAACAGTATTTCAGTCGACTAATCCCATAATTAATCAACTGAATACCATAGGAAACCAATCAAAAATAGAGGACCCAACCACCAACACATCATAACCCAGACCAACACACGCCCAACACGCCCAACACGAACCCACACAGGCCCAACAAGGCCAAAAGAAACTCCTAAGGCCCCAACACGACCAAATGAAAAGGGTTCAACACAACCAGCGAAAGTGTCGACACAAATAGAAAAGGTGTCAACACAAACAAACAGAAAAGGTGTCGACACAAACAGCGGAGGTGTCGACATAAAAGACCCGAGAATTTAGGCAACATATGCAGAGAACAAAAGTGTCGACACTAGTAGAAAAGTGTCGACACTAGCAGAAAAGTTTCGACACCAACAGAAAATGTGTCAACACAAACGAAGAAAATTTAGATTTTTACACCAGGGAACTGGGCGACGGCGGAAAGCAAACCCTAACTATGGAATAAGCCTCTCAACCCCAAATTAAACCATCCAAACACCCTTTTAACAACCCACGGATATACACAAGCCCAAAACTACCACAAAATCTCGAGAGAAACACTCGAAACCCGATTCCATCCAACCGAAAACGCTCAAAACAATTTTAAACCAAAACCCAACTAATAAACTGATTTTTCATGCAATTTTAAATGGTAAAAACACACACAATTACACATAGCACCCTTATAAGAAATGAGAGTTTAGGATCCTACCTCGATGAGTTAAAAACTCGAAGCCTCGAATCATGTGCAAAAATAAACTTTGCTGAAATAAAATTTTGTCCGAATGAACGCATAGCCCACCACAAGGAGACTAACGATTTGCTATCTGATTATCAAAAATTGAGCCCCAGACCCCCAAGAATCTAGAGAGAAGGCAGAGCTTTTGGTTTGGGAAAAAGAAAACTTAGCCACCAAGTTATGAAAATATTTTTTCTAAAATATCTAAAGCTAGATATTTATAGGCCACGAATGCATATCTAACATCGATCATGCATCAAAACGCATATAAATATGCAAAATTGAAAACAAAAAATACGCGTCGAAAAACGCTAAAAAAGAAAATGGGTCAGGGTCTCACAACTCTACCCCCCTTAAAGAAATTTCATTCCCAAAATTTAACTCAAGGTCAAAACAACAAACCATCGATCACAATCGACATAGGCATATGAGATGGTCAGCCAAACCATTCATAGGATATAGTCACACAAGGTTAGGTATCCTAAACAATTGCCAACTATCTCAAGACACGGGATCTACAACTCACCCCAACCTCACATCCTCACCAACCACTGCCTCAACACAACACACCACCCACATAATCCATCACCAACACTCAAACAGATGCAACAAGGTACTGGCCCAAGGCCTGCATACTCAAAAAGAACCTCTACTCGCTGAAGGCATATCTGCATCATCAGGCATGATCGGTGCCCTCGAATAACTGGGAGCGTTAAGGACATACATGGTTCAAAAGAACAAAAAGAAAGACTACAGATCTTTTGCCCCTCTGGCACCTCCGGATCAACCTACGTGATCGGTACCTGAAAAATATTTCACATTTTACACTGTGAGCCAGAGCTCAGCAGAAGTTAGACAAACATGAAATGTAAGCTAAACATGCTTGGAAAATGACGTGTGATTTTTTTGATTTTCTTTCATGCCTTAAAACAATTTGAAAATGATTTTAGATCATGACTCACCAGAGCCAGCAAAATATTTTGAAAAAGGTTTGATAACACGACTCGCACGAGCCTCAAAAGAGAACAGATATATGTATGCAGCACATGTATATATATCTAAACCGACTCATAAGCCCTGACAACAATTCTATAATAACCGGAGTTAACTCATGCAATCCATGCAATTCGCCCAACACACCACGAGCAACACACACAGCACGTGCCTCTTTAGGACCTCGTTTTCGTTCTTCAGATACTCGCACACAAGTGCATCGTTAACCAGGGTTAACACATATCATATCACATTTTCGTCCACCGTTAGCCAGGGCTAACTTTCATCGGATCACGTTTTTATCCATCGTCAGCCAGAGCTAACACTGTATGAAAAATCATATAAGACCACATATCCGTCTTCTGCTTTAACATCATATAAGACCACATTTTCGTCTTATGTTTCAAAATCGCATAAGACCACATTTTCGTCTTATGGCATGCATAAATAAAACTAGAGTTATAAATGCACAAAGCCATGTATAAACTTCACATCATGACGCCACTCATCACATAACCCAACATCTACTCACATAGATAACCAACAACCCATAAAACCAATCTTAACCCGAAGGCCAACACCAAACCCTTAAAATCACGATTTTCATAAAACACTGCCTTTTCCCCACGGGCCCAAATATGCCCACACCCCATGATGAACAAACACCACACACCTAACCGTGCACCAACACTCGCATCTAATCATGCACGTCACCCCCGAGGACAGCACCTAAACAAACCCCGAGGCCATGACACAACCAAAAAAATACAAACAAACTCCCAAGGAAGAAGAAATATGATAAAAAGTTCCAATAAGGTTGAAAAATAGGCTTTTCCCAAAACATTCGACCAAAAATGAGTTTAAAATGGTTAAAAAAAATTTATATACCCTCACTATTTTGATCATAACATTTTCTGCAAAAAGAATTTTAATGGGTGAGAGGTGTCATTGGAAAGAAGACTTTTGGGGCTTCAATTTGAACATAAAAATGACCCCATTCTGAGTCCGAATGAGGGAGATACATCGATGTTAAAAAGCAATATTTAACCCAAAAAATAGACCGCGAGAGGTCTAGAGGGCGGTCTTGGGATGCTCTCAGGTTGCCTGACCGCTAAACCCTGAGAGCATCCCTTGGGTGGTCCCTCGAGCAGTCCTGCGCCGATAACTAACTATTTGGCTAAAATTTGAAGCCAACAACCAACTAAACCCAAAATCAAAGCAACTGAACTCTCTTTCGACACCCTCGGACATACACAAGCCCAAGACTACCACCAAAACCTTGAAACCCCGATTCCATCCAACCAAAATTGATTAAAAACGGTTTTAAATCCAAAACCCAATTTATCGAAACATAAATCACTTTTTCATGCATAACAAGATGGTAAAAACACATACGATTACACATAGCACCCTTAAAAGACATGAGAGTCTAGGATCCTACCTCATTGAGTTAAAAACTCGACAACTTGATCCATGTGCAAAACCAAACTTCACTAGAATGAATTTCGTTCCGATGAATGCATAGCTCACCGTGCCAATAACAAGAATCAACTGTTGGATCGCAAAAACTCAAGCCCCGGGCCCCGAAAAAGTTAGAAAGAAGGCAGAGAGAAAACGAAAAAACTTAGCTTGTAAGTTTTGAAAATATCTAACGCTAGATATTTATAGACCACAAAAATATCTTTTTTTTTAAATTCGCACCGCAACGCTCAACGGTTCTGAGAATCAACCCCACATGCATATCTAAGCCCGATCATGCATCAAAACGCATAAAAGCATGCTGAAGCAAAAATGCTAAACGCGTGTCGAAAAACACATAAACAAACGGGTCAGGGTCACACAAATATTTTCCTTTAACTATAATACATTCTAAGAGCCAATATCTTAAAAACTAGAATTTTCTAAAAATTTCAATTTTATAAAAATTCGTATCTTACCATTCCGAACGTATGGTGAATTTTTTAGAGAAAAAAAAACGTGGATAAGAACAACACGTGGCATACATGCACCACACCCCCATGCATGGTAGTCACGTCCCTGGCCCCCAATCATTGCTGACTCTCTTATCTATTGTTCCTCCATCTTGTTCATTTTCGATGATAGCCTATAAAAGGCAGCAAGAGGAACAACTGAAATTGGGGAGAAAAACAAAGAAGGAAAAAAAAAAAGAAAAGTAAAGAGAAAGAAAGATATGGGGAAAACATAGATTTGGATATTGCAATCACGGTCCACATCTCTTATTATACGGGATATTCTAAATATATGTGAGACACATATATTTAGGTTATTTGCTTTTATAAACTATTTTGTCTAAAATTAATTAATTTTCTTTTAAAATATTATTTTAATTATTAATTATATACTACATCATAAATATCATTATAGTTGTGTTATGTATCGAACTAACGTTAACGATGTTGTACAGTTTGAACAAAAATTTTCAGCTTGGAAAAAAATAAAATAAAGATACCAGGAGGTTAAGTAATATGGGTGGGGCCTCAGCCAGGTGGTGACGAATTGATATCATATCTAAATGATTAAACTTAGGGTCGTTTTCTAAGATACTAACAGGAACCGTTAAACACTAAAAGTATCGAATATTATTATTATTATTATTAGTAGTAGTAGTAGTAGTAGTAGTAGTAGTAGTAGTAGTAGTAGTATTTTCGTTACATAAGTTTTATTAAATTGGCATTTATAAATGTCGAATAGCATGATTTTAAAGGTTGTACTATCTTCAAGGTAAACTAGTAATCTTGTTATGTGTGCATTCATGCGAGTTATTGCTTATGGCGTTGTTATTTTAATTTTTTACAGGATAATGAAGGAAGGATTGCTAAGTTCTGCTCAATAAGAAGGAAAAAAAATGTAATAATGATAGTTTATCTTTTATTATGAAAAATCTAATGATATACTAATACTAGTAAAGTTTGTTTATTTTTTTTACAAAATAATATTTGTATTATTAAAAAATAGCATGAATTTTATTTGTCTAACTAACATGTTCTATTTGTTCAACATATATAAATGGTTAATTTATCTCCATGTGGTTAATTGATGTTTTATTAAAAAAAAAAAAAAGGAATTCTCCAAATAAAAAAATGTTAGATTTTACATAATATTTTTTTCTCAACCCGATAGAAAAATACTTTAGAGTTTATCAATTTAAAATTAATTGGACATAAATACTCAACGTTTGTTTTTTTTTTTTGAAAAAAGATAAATAGAGGCCTTTGGTGAGTTTTACTCACTGACCGGTCACAGATGCCATTTATTAAAATGGATCGTACTTAAAGTGATATCAGAGCATTGTTACCAGTCTAAACTTATATATATATATATATAAGAAAAAAATAAATATATATAACATAAGAAAATATATGTATATATATAAAAATAATAATAAAGAAAAAAAGTCTCACTTTTTTTTATTGTTTAAATTACATATTTCCTCTACAATGTCAATTTGCGTATACTTAATACTATCAAGACTAAATATTGTTTACTATAGAAATGGAACCACATACAAGTTGGGACACATGGGGCGGGTACCAGGCAAATTTTTTCAAAAATGAACTAATCTACACGCAACCCCTCCAACCAGACGTGTATGACAATATGACCTTTGGAGATGTGAATTGTGCCTTCCGAGTGGAGGTATCAAAGATAGAAAGAGAGAAGTGTTACTACCCTAACTCATTGAAAAAGGCCATAGTCCAACATCGATTGCGTATCCACGATCTGATCTATCAAAAAGCATTACATTTGTCAAAAATTTCAAAAGAATATCAGGCAGCAGTTAATCAAGTAAGAGCTACAGGATATGGTCTACCATGACCCCTATCAAACATCGCACCAGAGCCAGGAGAACAAGGATTAGACCCTATACCAGTACCTGTGCTTGCACCTACACCTGCCCCCGCCCCTGCACTTGCACCAGCCCCACAAGTAGAGATGGGAGAATGGAATCCTGGGCAGTATAGGGATGCAGAATATGATCCCATTGAGTTTGGTGAATGGGATGCAGAGTCTTTTATGGGGTCTAAGCCATTAATTAATGGTCCTATGGAAAAAGAAATTATAGAAGTACATGCGTTTAACTCAAAATAAAAATATACATAGAAAGGGGTGGTGACTAATTTCTCATGATTTTTGGTGTATATACCACGAGACAAATAGAACGGAGTAGTCACTAATTTCTTGTGATTGCTTTTGGTGTGCATATCACGAGATGGAAAGTTTTGATGTAGATATATAATAACTGCTGACTACATAAAGTTTTAATGTAAATATAAAATGGCTATTGACTATTAACGATTACTTTTGTCTTATCTTGTAATTCTGTTGATATCTGTTACACCTAACCAGAAGATTTCAATTACGTATGCTCTTGTAGCTTTTTCCATGGCATATGTACGGAGGAATCAAATGGATGAATTGAGGGACATGATCCAGGATTTAAGCAACATTGTATACACTCATATATAACAACAATGACAACAATCTCCTCCTCATACCGAGCAGGGACCAAGAAACCCTCCGCCCGATAATCCTGCACGTCAGGAAAATCTAGGCCAAATGAACCCAGTAGGTGGAGTAAATATAAAAGAATTTCTCAAACTAAAACCTCTAACCTTCCATAGCAGAATTGTAGCCCTCGAGAAAATCTTTGGGGTGTTAAATTGCAATGAAATACAGAAGTTCGGGTTGGCAACATATTAACTCGAAGGTGAGGCTTATCGGTGGTGGGAATTGAAAGGTAGAACTGAAGTCAGAATAGGGTGGGAATGATTTAGAACTGTGTTTCAGGAAAAATTCATACCCCATTCACTACAAGATGCTAAGTGCACGGAATTTCAACAATTGAAGCAAATGGGAGAGATGACGGTAGCTGACTATGAAGCAGCATTTACCAATCTTGCCCAATATATACCTTATATGGTAATCACAGAAAACATGAAGGCAAGAAAATTTAAAGATGATTTAAAATCAAAAATATGAAAGGTAGTACGCCCTATGCGTTTAGCTACCTATGTAGAGGTGATAGACAGAGCATTGCTGATAGAACAAGAGCAAGGTGAAAGCAAGAAATTATTTGATACTTGAAAGCGGTAGAAACATATGAGGAATGTGATCTATAAGCTACCAAACATGGGAATACCACAACCAATGCCCATATGCAGCAAGTCTCATTTTGGTGTTTGTTGGAAATTGAGAAATGGTTGTTTTAATTGTGGTGAGATAGGCCATTTAAAGAGAGTTGCCTAAAGTTACAGCCAGGAGCCAATACTATACCAGAAGTTGGAAATGGGAATCAGGGGCTAAGGAAGATAGAGATGGGAAGACAAGGAGTTGGAAATAACAAGGGATTATTCGTAGGTCCAAGAGTCGCTAATAACACTGGACCAAGGGTCATCAATAACACTAGACCATGACAGGACAAAGCATTTGCACTGATGTAGGGGGACCCTCAAAATGCCGAGAATGTAGAAGCAGACAACATACTTATCTATTCTATACAAGCATATGTCCTTTTTTATTCCGAATCAACCCATTCTTTCATATCCACCTGATTTGCTAAAATCCTGACCAAAAACTCTGAACCCTTAGGATATGAGTTAATAATCTCTCAACCCATGAGTAGTAATATAACATGTTCCACGGTGATTAGAAATTGCGACCTTCACCTAGGAGGCTTACACCTAACAATAGACTTGGTTCCTATTGACATGACACATTTTGATGTAATTCTAGGGATGGACTGGTTATCCACAAATCATACTTTTATTGATTGTGCGAAGAAGAGTATTATTTTTCACAAATTTGAGTTAGGATAATTCTAAGGAAAGGAGGTGATGGGACCCTCATATTTTGTATCAGTAGCACGAGCTCGACAACTTTTAAGTCAGGGATGTCAAGGCTATTTATGTAGCGTAACGTCAGACCCAGCCACTAAATCGAGCCTAACTAATATCCCGGTAGTATGAAAATTCTCAGAAGTATTCCCTGACGAGTTGCTAGGAAAACTTGTTGACATAGAAATTGAATTTGCCATTAAAGTTATCCCTGAAACTCAACCAATCTCAAAAGCTCCATATCGCATGGCTTCAACGAAATTAAAAGAATTAAAAATTCAATCAAGGAACTTTTAGAAAAAAATTTCATCCAACCAAGTGTATCGCCATAGGGAGCTCCTGTTTTATTCGTGAAGAAAAAGAACGGCACGCTAAGATTGTGTATCGACTATCGAGAACTAAACAAAGTCACAATCAAGAATAAATATCCTCTTCCAAGGATTAATGACCTATTGGATCAATTACAAGGAGCTCATGTATTCTCAAAAATCGACTTGTGATCTGGTTACCATCAACTAAAAGTAAAGACAGAAGATGTGGAGAAAACAGCTTTCCACACTTATTACGGACACTATGAATTTTTGGTCATGTCTTTTGGTGTGAATAATACACCAGCTGCATTTATAGATTTGATAAATCGAGTATTTAAGAATTACTTGAATGATTTTGTCATCATATTCATCAATAATATCTTGATCTACTCAAGGGACGCAGAGCAACATGCGGCACATCTACAAATGGTGTTGCAAACACTAAAAGATCAAAGACTGTATGCTAACTTCAAAAAGTGTGAGTTCTACATGGATAAGGTAGACCTACCAATTCGCATATTTTTTACACCTACGGACATACGCGAACTCAAACCATCAAGAACCACCGAAAGAAACATTCAAAACCCGGTTCCATCCAACCGAAACAACACAAAACCCCCCTTTTAAACCAAAACCCAATTTTTTTGAAACATAAATCGATTGTTTATGCATTTTTAAATGGTAAAAACACATACGATTACACGTAACACCTTTATAAGACATGAGAGTATATGGTCCTACCTCGTTGAGTCGTCAAAAACTCGACACCTCAATCCACGTGTAAAATCAAAATTTGTCAAAATGAAATTCTGTCCGGATGAACACGTAGCCCACCGTGCCAATAGCAAGGATCCGTTGTTGGATCATCAAAAATTGAGCCCCAGGCCCGCGAGAAGTTAGAGAAAAGACAGAGAGAAAATGAGAAAACTTAGCTGAGAAATTTTAAAAATATCTTTTGAAAATATCTAACGCCAGATATTTATAGGCCATAAAATATCTTCTTTTTTTAAAATCCGCATCACAGGATCCAACGGTCCCGAGAACCAACCCCGCATGCATATCTAAACCCAAGCATGCATCAAAATACATAAAAACATGCTAAAACAAAAATGGTAAACACGCGTCGAAAAACGCAAAAAATAAAAATAAAACAGGTCAAGGTCTCACATACATTTTCCATTGCTGCAGTATATAAATTTATATGTTTCAATTGAAAAAAAAAATACTATATATTTATCTAAATGAAACATGAAAACATATAAATTTATCTTTTTTAAATAAATATATTTTCAATAAGACAGATAAATTTATCTGTTCAACAAGAACACCTTAAACGTGAACTCAATAGGACATATAAATTTATATGTGCCCTTTTAACATGCTTTCAACCGTGTAGATAAATTTATCTATAAATTTTTTACATGCTAAAACAAAAACGATAAACATGCGTCGAAAAACGCAAAAAATAAAAATAAAACGGGTCAAGGTCTCACATACATTTTCCATTGCTGCAGTATATAAATTTATATGTTTCAATTGAAAAAAACAAACTATATATTTGCCTAAATGAAACATGAAAACATATAAATTTATCATCTTTAAATAAATATATTTTCAATAAGACAGTTAAATTTATCTGTTCAACAAGGACACCTTAAACGTGAACTCAATAGAACAGATAAATTTATCTGTGCCCTTTTAAGATGCTTTCAACCGTGTAGATAAATTTATCTGTGAATTTTTTACATGCTGTTAACGATACAGATAAATTTATCTGTGCACTTTAAATGTTCTTTCAAATGCACAGATAAATTTATCTGTTTAGGCACAACAGTTACATGGTGTTAACGATACAGATAAATTTTTCTGTGCTTTTTAAATGTAATATCAAATGCGCAGATAAATTTATCTACTCATTCACATTACTTCAGATGTTATTTAAAAAATACAGATAAATTTATTTGTGTCTTTTCAATGTTCTTTCAACCGCATAGATAAATTTATCTGTAGACTTTTTAAATTTGGTTAATTATACAGATAAATTTATCTGTCTCCGTTAAATGTGCTATCAAATGCATAGATAAATTTATCTGTTCAGACACAATAGTTACATGCTGTTAATGATACATATAAATTTATCTGTGCCATTTCAATGTGCTATCAAATGCACAGGTAAATTTATCTATTCATCCACATTACTTCAAACGTTCTTTAAAAAAGACAGATAAATTTTTCTCTGCCTTTTCAATATTTTTTCAACCGCACAGATAAATTTATCTATTGACTTTTTACATACTGTTAAAGATACAAATAAATTTATATGTGCACTTTAAATGTGTTTTTAAATGCACAGATAAATTTATCTGTTCAAACACATTACTTGACATGTTCCTTAAACAAGACAAATAAACTTATTTGTTTAGTTACAACACTGAATGCATGTTTCTCTATCTGTTTTGAACAAAAATTTGTTTTAGCAGGCTAGGTATAGTGAGGAACACGTGTTTATCATCACCTTTTTAATTGAATACGTGTTTATCACTTGAAGCGATGAAAAGTTATGATGAAATGGAGAAGAAATCATAGATAAATTCGGATTCATTATAAAAGTGTACAAAGTTGAAATATTAAAACTGAGAAACGAGTAGAAACGATTAATTATCATCGTGCTTTTAGTTGAATACGTATTTACCACTTCAATGAATGAAAATTTATGATGAAATGAAGAACAAATCACAAATAAATTCATTTTCATTGAAAAAGTGAACAAATCACAGATAAATTTGTTCTCATTGAAAAAGTGAACAAAGATGTAATAGGTAAACTGAAGAATCAGTAGAAAAACTAACCTTAATGACATGACTTGATTGAGTCGATTTAAGGTTTGAGTAGAAACTCTAGTTTGCAACGAATGAGATTCTGCATTTTTGAATTGCAAACGAGTTGAGTTGAGTGCGATTTTTGCTTCAATGCAAAATGAGAGGGTGGTAATACAACCGTTATATATCATGCAAGCTGACATGCAAGACGTGGTTAAGGGCATTTTTGAGAGAACACGAACTTTTCAAAATTGTTGGACCTGGTGCGTTAAAATATTAGTTGATGGACCTAATCTTTGTTGATGATGTATATATGGGCCTCTGGCTGAAAACCTGTTTATAAACTAGTCACAAGTTTATGACTCGCAAAATACAAATAAAAGAAAACTTTAAATAGGTTAAAATTTTAACATATTTGTAATCCATTTACAATTTGTTAGTCTTCAACGTATTTAATAAATTATATAATTTCTATTAACTTTAAACATATATATTTGATATTAATAATTATATGTAGTTAGTAGTGACAATAAATAAGTTATGAATAAGGATATTATCGTATTTTAAGAATGGTAAGTGTTTGATTTGAATATTTTAAGAGTTTCTGTTTTGATTTGACTTTTTTATTTTTGAGCTTTTTAGCTTTTTTGCCAAACGAACAAGATTTACTTTTTGCGTTTTTAGCCAAAAAGCCAAAAAAGCCAAATTACCAATCAAAGCTTTATAATACTAAAGAAATAAAAAATTTTAGCAGACCAATCTTATCAATTAGTTTAACTCTCTCACCCCTAATTCTTCTTAATAAACAAGACCTTAGGGTTTGTTTGTTTACCAGATATAGATTGTGGGAATGGATATTATTTCCACTGAATTCACAGAGGAGGTGTTTGGGAGGGAAGATGATTTGGATATAATATCCTATTTGAGGGAGAAATGACATGATATATAATACCTAGGGTGAGCAGGTATTGTATGTCGCTTCCTATATTTTTCTTCACTACCCTTCTTGTTTCCTTCCAGACCCGACCATCAAATTGTCAAGAGTTTGCGTCTCTGAGCATCAAGAAGGGTAGTGAAGCCTAGACGTGAAATTGGTCCAATAGTGTTGAAAATTTTGGCTCAAATTCAATTTGAGTTGGTATAGACTTCTTGTCTATCATGGTTACTAAATTTGAAAAGTTCTGAATAATGTAAATTTGTAGTTGTTTAATTAGTTTTGAACTCAATTAGCACAAGTTTGATTAGATTATATATCTTTTTTTCTCCTATAAGTATGAACGTAATCTCATATTATTTTGTGTGCAAATTTTGTTCCAGAGGGAGAATTTGTGAGAGTCGAGTGATTTGTAATTCCTTCTTCATATATTAAATTTTGTTACCCGTGGACGTAGGCAAATTGTCGAACCGCGTAAAGTCTATCTTTTTAAATTTGTTTGTGATTATTTTGGGCCTTCTTGCAAAACAAGTGGTATCAGAGCTTTGGTTAAAACTTATTTCTTGGCACTATTTTGGCTGGTATTTGTTTGCACCATTTTTTGTAGTTTCGAATTCAATCGCGACATCAAATTTGATCAGTTCTGCTTCTGAAATTTTGTTTTTAGTCGTTTTCATGCGAAAAATATTATTTGTGGTAGAACTTGAGATTTTTATAACCAATTATGCTGAGGGTTTTGTCCATTCTTTTAAAGTTGGTTATTTGATTTATATTCGAAGAGTCGTTAATTTGAATTCTATGAAAAAGTCAAAGGTTTAAGGGCTTTATAGCGAATACAGTTAATTTTGTTCGTCTAAAGGAATTTATTTTGTTCATCATAAGGAGTTTGTTCTCAGATAAAATTTGTCAATAGATAAATTTTGTGTCGGCTATTCAGTTGCATTTGTTGGTAGACGATATGTCAGACAGAGAATGGGATAAGTTAAATTGACAAGCTTGTGGTACAATCCGTTTATGTCTTGCTAAAGATCATAAATATCTTGTGATAAAAGAATCAAAGGCGAAAGATCTTTAAAAAAAATTAATGGAGAAATACTTTTCAAAAAGCATAGAGAGCCATCTCTATTTGAAGAAAAATCTCCTTCAGTTTTAGTTTCAAGAAGATACTTCTATGTCTGAACATTTGAATAATTATAATAAGATTCTTGCTGATTAGCAAAACTTAGATGTCAAGATCCAAGGTGCCTTGTTAGTAAGATCTGGTTCAAAGCAATCTACAAAGAAGAGAAGTTCTTGGTCAAAATCAGGTGGTGATTTATCTAGATCGAGGAGAATCGTCACAGATAAATGTGCCCATTGCCATACTTCGGGGTATTAGAAGAAGGATTGCTTGAAACTGAATGAACAAAAGAAAGGCACAGCTTCCACAAGCCAATACTGTTAGTGAGGATGAAGATTCAGATGTTGTCTTAACGAGGTCATCATTTGTTTACCATTCTAATGAACGGATTTTAGTTTCTGGATGTTCCTATCACATGTGTCCCAATCGGGATTGGTTTTTTAACTTCACAGAGATAGATGGTGGAGTACTGCTTGTAAGAAATGATAATGCTTGCAAGATTTGAGGGATAGAAAGTATCCTCTTGAAGCAATGTGATGGAACTATCAAGGTTATTTCAAAAGTTTGGTATGTACCAGACTAGAAGAAGAATCTTGTTTTACTTGGAGTTCTAGACTCGAAAGGGTTCAAAATTTGTATGAATTGTGGAGTTCTCAAAGTTATGTTGGGGGCTCGTGAGATTTTAAAAGGTACTATCCGTGGTAATTTGTATTTTTTGCATGGGTATACTTTTAAAGGTGGTGCTAACACAATCTGTAAGAAGTCTCAAAAGACTAAGGTCAAGTCCCAATATTGTTTGAACTTGACTAATTTGTCAAAGTATTGAACACCTACGGGTGTATGGCGTCTTAGGACGCATCTGGAGGCAGCACTAATTTGTCAATATGTCTAACTTGAAACTTTGGTCACCCCAGGTAAATTTGGCGCCATGTGCGGATGTTTTGGGTTTCACGTGGGATGTACTAGATATCTATTAATTTTAGAAAAATATTCTTTTTTTTAAAACATAAATCCAATATATCTAGACATTCTTTTTGAAAAATAGAGTCGCCACTTGATTTTTGAGAAAAACTAAGAAAACCAAAAAAAAGGCTGCGGGTCTTTTAAAAATGTAACCAGAGAAAAAGAGGGTTCAAGGACTAAGATACGAAAAGGGAAGGTGTTAGGCACTTTTTTCGCCCAACCGTAAGTTGGCCTCTACTTTGTCAATATTGGTTCTTGTTGTAAAATTTTTAAAAGTATCATATACAGAACTAGGTGGGTTAATGAGAGTTCAAACAAAAGCAAGCAATTAAACAAAAACTTAACTACGATCCTAGGGTCATGCAACTTGGTTACTATTTCTAGATATGTCACACATATTGTTTGAGTAAAAAAAAGCGAAAAACATGCAAGTGAGCGATAAAACAAACAAGTAAGATTCTAAAGGTCATACAACAATATTTCTGTCCCTATTATGCTATAAATAGGCTATACATAACAAATAAAAAAGACTTAAAAATCATATTTAAGCTATTGGTCATGCACAAAACTCACAGCCTTAGTAACAAATGTTATGGCCATGATAAAAATAGTCACAAAACAGGTGGTCGTGACAAATATAGAGTTACCGCAAAGAACAGAATAAAAATATCTCACGGTCGTAACAAATAAACGTTGCGACCATGGTTTTTTAAGGGTACAGAAAGGGTATATACATTGCACAAGGCTTAAAACAGGCTCAAATGCATAGGATATACAGGATAGAGACCATAACCTATTGATTTTAAGCTAGATCCATTATTCTTCCCCCTTTATACAACCAATAACTCTAAACAGAATATACAGGATATCAAATATGAATAACAAAATGCTTGAAACATATTTGCATGCTTTTGGTCTCACAAAACCTCACAGTCGTAGCTAAAGGATGTCACGGCCGTAACAAAAAAAGAAGACAAAACACACAATCTTCATATTTGTATAACCTCAGAATATATAGATATGGAGCTACATAGAATGGAGATCATATCCCATTTAGTTTATGCCAAATCTACCATCCATTACCCAACAAAAAACTAAACAGAGATGCAAAAAGAAGAAAATACTAAACAGAGTAATAAAATGATGTATAAACTTAAAATAAATAGATAACAGAGAGTTTTGAAGAGGGTTTGGACGTTTCTGGCCATAAAATAATCTCACGGCCGCAACAACAAGATATAACGGCCATGAATATAAAATAGCATAAATGTACCAGCTCTTATAAAAGTGTCTGTGGCTATGACTGTGGGTTTAACAAAACATACGGTCGTGACATTAGAAGGTTACGGCTGTTATGTTCAAGAACCTCAGAAAGCTTAGGATGTGTTCAGTATGCTTGTGAGCATCGAAATAGAATGTAAATAACTGTAAATATACAAGACAAAGAGGTATGAATACACAATTAATAATAATAAAAACTTGGAGAAAATAAATATTTACATTGAAATGAATGACAAACAAGCAATAAAATAATGGAAACTTTATTCACGATACCCTTGAGGGAAGAAGATGAGGGTTTAAGAAGAGTCGTGGGTTCCTAAGGTTACCTCGTATAAATATCCACCTCGAAAGACCCCTCGATGGTGAGAATATGATACCTCCAAGCCAATATATGTGGTCTAAGAACTCCTCTGAGGCAAGTAAGAACACGAACGAGACTTAGAAAGTATAGGATGGAAGAGAGAATATCGAATGGGTGAGTATTTTGATAGAGTTTGGGTTTTCAGGTATGTCTCTCTCTTGTTTTTGCTTGGAATCGCTGCCTATTTAAGGCAAGACGAGCAGCACAAACCCCTTCTAGGATGCTGCCACCTATCCAAAAGGGGTAACAGCGACAGCCGCTATCTTTTTGCTTTTGTACAATGCAGGCCGCTATCTTTATGGTAGTGAAAAGGACATCCGTGACTTTCAAAAGTCACAGCCTGGATAAAAAAGCAACGGTCGTGACAAATAAAGTCACGGATTGGTTTAGGGTTTTTCAAAAAGGTTATGGCTGTGAGAGTAAGGACACGGTCTATTCTAGGGTTTTCAAAAAGGTGGCGGCCGTGTGGGTGGAAATGTCATGGCTTGAAGGTGTTTTTAGGTTTTGAGCCATATTCTTGATTTTTCTTTCTTGGGAGTATCTTTGAGCATGATTCTCATACTTATGTCATTTGGGCACATTCAAGATGGGTGCCTAAGATTTGGCGTAATCAAATTGGGGTGTCTATAAGTGCTCCTCTTTGACAGATCTTGCAGTAACTCGTGGTGCAAGTAAATGTCAAAACTCCAGAGACAAATCAATCGAACAAGCTGCTAATCTTTGGCACAAACAAAACATGCAGAAAAGCTTAATCGAACCTGAATTTTCATCGAGCTTCCTGCGTACCCCCGTTGCAAGAGATCAGACCGATTGTAGCTTGTGAGGCTATACATATGATGTGAACAGGCTAATCATGATGCATAACAGGTACAATACAATGCAAACATGTACGACGCAAGAAACATTTTAATGTCACAACACGGACTGAGAAAACATCAATCAGTTTTAGGTCGTGAAAAGACCGATGAGGCTAAGGGTAGTTTAAGGTCATGCGGAGACCAACAAGTCAATTTAAGGTCATGAGATTGACCAAACACTTGGGCGGTAAGTTTAAGGTCATGTGAGGACTAATAAGTCAGTTTATGGTCGTGAGGAGGACCGATCATTTTAGGAGTATTTTAAGGTCGTGCGAGGACCGATAAGTCAATTTTAGGTCATGAGGAGGACCAAACTCTTACAAGAGGGGTAAGCTTATCAGTTTTAGGTCGTGATGAGGACCGGAGGTTGAGGGGCACTTTCAGGTCGTGCACGGACCGATGAGTCAGTATAAGGTTATAAGGAGGACAGAAGTTGTGAACTTTTCAATTTTAGGTCGTGACAAGAATTGAGGTTTTCAAAGGGGCATTCTGAATATAAAGACAGGCTAAAAGAGTATTTGATTCGTTCAAGATCTATACAAAGGGTAGCTCAAAGGTCTGCAAAGGTAGGGCATAAACACATGGCGGATGTTACTTTTAGAAGAGGCAGCCTGCACTATTGTGCCCTAGAGAGATGGCGGCCTGTACATAAAGTTCATGACCGGTTGAAACCTTTGGATAAGAGCCATGGCTTGTGAAAAGAAATGTTGCGGCATGGGTCAAGTTGTTGCGGTCGTCACTTTAAACGAGGTGAATCTCACGACAGTGATGTCGATAGCAGTATAAGGGTCTGTGATAGGTTTAAAACTCTCATTCATGCGAATTGAGAAAACTCTCTTCCTCTCATCTTTCTCACTCTCATTCAAGCTCTCACACTCTCTCTCGACTCTCTACTTCTTCACTTTCGACTCTCATCTCACATGCTCTCTCTCAGCTTTTTCTTGGTCTTTCACGATGTTTCTACTCTCGCTTCTCCCACTCTTATACTTTGTCATACTTAGGAGTGGTTTTAGGTTCATCGACAACGATGCCGGAGGTGATGGCGGTGGTATGGCCAACGGTGGTGGCAGCGCAGGTGGTGGTGAGGTCGGCAGTGGCAGCAATAGAGGAGGTGACGATAGCAGTGTCGCGGGTGTGGGTGTAGCCGACTTGGGTGGTGGCGTCGACGGTGGTGGGGTCACCGTGGATGAAGACGAGAACCTTTTACTCAATGACGGAGGTACGCTGGGCATGCCGGGTATGCCGAAGCATTTCGATGCCAGGACCTACATTCCTCTTCTTCACCGGTTGTGAAAATTGGCTATGAAGAGGTTTATTCTTCTAGACATGATAGTAGAGCATGAGGTCCTTCTCCGGTGTCGCAAGGATTATCTTTCTGCTAGGAACCTCGAGGTAAGCCCAAAACTTGAATCTTTACATGCGTTGATTATTTCGGGAATTCAAATTTGGTTGTCTTGTTTGGATTAGATTGAAATGAATTTGAATTGGTATTTGGACACTTGACTTGGATCCTAAAAATTGAATTTGAGACTTGAAATTGATTAGATTAGGCCTTGACTCGAGTTGGAAATGAAACTTTGAACTTTGGATGGAAATGAAATTTTGAATTTTTGGATGGTTACAAACTTTGCATGGAACTTTGAACTTTGGGTTGAACTTATTGGGGTTGAACTCGAATTTTAGTTTAGGATTGGATTTTGATTTTTGACTCTATGTTAGATCGTACAAAACGAGATTCATTTGACCAAGAATGATGTTAAAATATGAATTGGATATGAACTTTTTTTTTTTGAATTTGAATTGCATCATAGTTTGGAATGAATTGCTTGGATTGGATGAGCCGTGAACTTGGATTAAAGTGGATCCCAAACTTAGATGTCATGAACCTTCTCTCTTGGTTTGAACATTTCTTAAACTTTGATGGGATGAACTTTGAAATGAATGAACCTTAAATCTTGGGCAAAAATGAGCTTTGGGTTGAATCTCGGTTTAAAACGAAATTTTGAATGGATTTTTGGATTTAGATTAACCTATGATCAAACTTAAAATTTTAGTTAAAACAAATTTAGATTCGTAGAAAATAGATTTTGGGACGAATTTGAATTTTTGGATTAAGTTGGGTTTGATTTTGAATTTGAGAATGAATCTGGGTGTTGGGCTAAACTAACTTTTGAAAACTTGGGAACATCTTGAAATAGAAATCATGTTAAAATGTGGGTCTATAACGTGTTTGAAACGGAGTTAGGGGCAAGTTTGGATTGGGAAACGAAACTAACGGCTTAGGACATTGATTTGCAATTGAATTAGAGTTTTGAATTTTGAAACATAATTGGTTAAATTTTGAAAATGGAGCCAAATTGGGTTGAAACTAGGTTGGATTGAGTTTGAAATTTTCTTGCATTCTATGTTGAGACGAAATTTTGGTTGAGTCAAATGTTTTAAGTTTTTTGAGGTTGAATTTGGGATGGATTCGAGGAAAATTAAGGGCTCTGTTAAAAGAAAATTGAATTTTGAATTTTATTTTCAACTTGAATTTTGATCGGGGTTAAATTCAAATTTTGCAAAACTATGTCAAATGAGTTTTAGATTGAATTTTGAAATTGAGTCGAAAATATAAGTGAAGTTGGGTTTTTGTTAAATTTGAAATTGGATCCTAGAAGATTAGTTTTAATCGGGTTGAGTTGTTATCGGTTTTGAAACATTGGTAGGATTTTGAACAAAAGAAATAAATAAATAAAGCGAGTGAGATTTTGACCCTTAAAGCGTAGGTTGATTTTGAGTCTCATTTTGATGTTGTTTTGATTATCGTTAGTTTATTTCAGCTATCTTGTCAAGCACTTCGATTTTGAACCTGTCATTGTTTCTGTTTGTTCCGTTTTCGTTAATTCCATTATTGCTTCTTTGTTTTCTGATTTGTTTATTTTGTTTTGTTTCAGGGGCGACTTCGCATTTGGGGTTTTCACGGATCCTCATATGTTCTGGAGTGGTACACGACGCTCCCTTTTTGCAGTCGAGAAATTGTTGATCAAGCCAGCTTCGGCAGCTTCATCACCACATTTGAGAGGACCAGCAACAACCGAGTCAGCCTCATGATTTTGACCGAGAGATGGTGGAACACCACTAACACTTTCCATCTTTCCACATTCGAGGTGACTCTTACTCCACTTAACTTCTCTCTCATCACTAGGATTCGGGTGGACGGCGATCTGATCCCATTTGATCCTGATATTTGCTGGAGCCCCGAGGCTCTTATGCACCTTCTCGGTCACTTGCCTCCTTCTATCGACAAGGGGAGCATACGATACACGTGGCTGAAAAAAACATTCTGTCATTTTGTCTGCTCCGAGGTCCACCACTTCGAGTGGGTGGCCCGTGCATTCCTTCTCTATATGTTCAGGATATCCTTATTCTCCATTACCTTGCTGTCGTGGTAGTAGTGGACCAGATTGACTCCTATGACTGTGGAAGAGCTGCACTGGCTACCTTGTAAGGGTATATGTGCGTGGCTATCAGGACCTCCGATCTAAGTGTAGGTGGGCACTGGCATATCTTGGAGGTATATCTGTTGTCTCTGCTTTTTGTGTTTTCCTTTTCCACTCCCATATCTTCATATCTGTTTCAATTGCACTGACGTTTTTCATGAATTTTTACAGCTTTAGGCCTACGAGTTCTTGGGTATGCGCCAGCCAGTGAACTCTTGCGATGACCCCCGCGTGATTCCCCAGGCACTTCTATGGGCCAGACGCCATCGGGGCATGAAGCTTGGCAGGAAGGACCTAGATTATGACCGCCTCTTCTTGGACAGCCTCACTCCTGACGGGGTAAGTCGTCTACTGCTCTTGCTCAGTTGTTCTTTTCATTCCTTGTTCATACACTGCTTTTTGACATGCTTCTTTCGATTTTTAGGTCTGCTGGGACATATTGATGGGCATAGAGAAGTAAGCTGGTGCCGACTTGATGTAGAGTCATGAAGTTAATCGGACCCATGTCTTGCTTGTGGGGCTATTTTGCAAAGAGTGGTACCTTGGCGAGCGCATTATCTAGCAGTCCCTGGGGTATAACCATTTTTATATCCTGAGGACGCCTCCGGTGGGGATGCGTCAGACCGACACCCTCCGTACGACAGAGATTATTCGAGCCATGGTCGGCCTCGATGCTGCCACGCTGATCGAGGATAAGACTTGTGACTACATAGTCTTTGCCTAAGAGAGGCTCATGCCTACCATAGGTGCCCGTGCTGCAGTGCAGGGTCCTCCTCCCGTTGCCACAGGCCCTATTCACCCTGAGCTCCCATGGACAGTGGACACCTTTGTGGATGGGAATCTCCATCAGATCTGGATCCTCGAGCCAGGGGCCCAGGAGATTCTTCTTCCCCCCGGCGCAGAGCATCTATGGTATCCTTCCTTTTGTTCTTCATACTGTCTCTCATATCTTACTGCAATGATCTGACTGCACTAATTCTGACTGATTCTTCTCTTGATAGATGCCCCGGGAGTGGTGCGACCAGTCCCTTCGCCTGGTCTCTGGTTAAAGGGTATTGGTTTGTTACTAGGACACTGCCTTCCGAGCCCAGGGCTTGGAGCCTCTTTCTCCTCGAGGTGGCCCTGTTACGATACTCAATCAATTCTATCTTTCATTTATATTCTTGCTCTTTTTCTTTCTGCTCATACTTATTTGCCGTAGCTAACATGGCCTATTTTCCTTCTTTCAGCGTGGGCGTAGCGGAGGACCGAGGACTCGTGGTGGTCGCACAACACTTGCTGCCCCAGCTGCACCTTTTGCGCGGACTTCTGCTTCTGCTGCTTCTTCATCTAGAGCTCGGACTCCCAGCGTTACACAGATGATTGATAGCTCAGAGGAGGATGAGACCGGGTCAACATTCAGAGAGTTATCCCTATGAGGCTACGTGGTCTGGAGAAAGAGGACTCAGCGAGAGTGATGATCCCACTGCTGCACAGCTGCTATTCTCTTTCTCTTTTACTATACATAGATGCATGTGCACCTATTCTTATATGGGTCTACGTGCCCGCTTGATACATTTTGTTCCCCTACCTTGTCACATTACACAGATACACCTCTACACAGATACACTGATTTTTTTGTACTGGTTGTCCCACTGATTCACTCCTTCGACACACAAACTAATACATACAGACATACTATTTTATGACACGTTGCACATATATACTGATGGGGCCTGCGTGCCTTTGATTCTTCCCTTAGCTTGCATGCCACGCCATACATATACGCTCATTACTTTGCTTTTGATGGGTTTGGCTTTCGTGCCCTGTGGTTTACGTTTTTTAATTATCATGTATGCTTTATTGTTATATGTTTATGAAAATCATTTTTGAACACTTAGACTCTTATTATGCATGATGATGTAATTCATGGGTTGTAATCTTGCCGTATAAACTGCTTTTCTTGTTGCAATTTGCTAACAAGATCATAATTACAATCTGGGGCACATTGGTAAAATGGGGACAAGCTATCAAAATTTTTGCATATAAAATATTGCAGCCGTGACAAATAATCTTGTGACCGCTTGGTTTGGATATGGCAGCCTAAAATTTTGTAAAGAAAATTTCACGGCCGTGAGGTTTGGTAGGAAAAGTTAATGGCGGTTAGGTTACAAGTTGACGACCATAGGAAAAAGGTGACAACCGCAATAAAGTGTTTTAGCGCAAAACTTAGAGCAGATTCTGTGGATTTCCTCTATTTCTGGATCTATAAAAGCGGCAGTTGTTCCAGACCCTACTGTTCTGGACATCTTGTATTCTCCTTGTATCCTTCATAGCCCACTCTTACAATAACTCTCTGTCGGCTTAGATGAGCAACTTCTCCCCGATTAAGCGTAAGAACTTCCTCAACTTTGGTCTAGATGCAATGTTTTCTCTGCGATCCCTAAGGGTTGATTGGCATCTTTTGAGAGGAGTAGCCCAGCTATGGGATCCCGAGGTTCATGTATTCCATTTCGGTGCTGAGAAGTCTTTTCGGCCATTCTAGAGATCTCATGCCGAGAAGAGGTCATAGTTCTCACGCCTTTCTCGAGTCCCAAGGATAGGTTGATGCAGCTCTGTGGTTACTCTAGGTGTAAGGCTTCTATTATTACTTATGATGAATTTCTCGATGTGGCTTGGATCGTGGATCGCTTTGGACTTCGGGAGTCTCTTAGAGACTTCTCTTTTCAGCTTCAGCACTGGTATACTCTCTGCATCTGTCTTTTGGCTCGCTCCCTATTTGGACCCTCGGACGGGCGGGCTAGCTCTTCTTTGGTGGACGTAGCCCATCAGATTTACAAGGGTCAGGATCTTGTCCCATTAGTTCTTACCGAGACACTACTTGGGCTTGATGCAGTCCACACTAGAGGTGCCCATTATTTTGCCAGTAGTGCTCTCCTACTGTAGGTAGTCTCTCAACTCTCCTTTTTTCTGTATTTCTCTCGAGTCTTTTCACTCAGCTCTCCTTTTTTTGTGTTTTTCTTATTTTTCCTCTTAACTCTTCTTTTCTTTCTAAGATATTTTCACTAAGCTCTCTTTTTTTTTGTGTTCTCTCAAGTTTGGCTGATGGAGAAGATGAATCTACTGAAGAAGCCCATGTCTGACAGTTATAGTTGTTTGAGCGCAAATAAAAATTTTTGAACCGACGCCGTGACTATAAAAATCGACGTGTGCATTTTTCATGAAAACAAAGAACAATATTAATCTTAATAGCATAATACCTTTATGAAACTTGTCGAAAAGTTTCAAGAAGTCCTAAATACGTTGAAGACGACCTTGCAACCTTCTCACGTATGTCCCAGATGCACTACGACGATCACAGTATGTGGGCACCGATTCCAATCGAAGAGTTTTCTTCCTCTTGGTTGCTTCTCACACTTGTCTCTAAAAAGCAAAAATCAATTTGCCAAAAGGGAGACAGGGTGGCGGCTTGGTGTGTAGGGATTAGGGTTTTAGGTTTTCTTTTTATATTAAAAGCCACCTTGTGATATATTACTACATATATCAAAGATAATGA
>JAOTRH010160587.1:0-12859 GCA_034768845.1 Heliamphora exappendiculata
CAATTAGGTGCTGCTAACCCTAATAGGATTATGTGTTTTTTTTTATTATATATTTTGATTGTATATTGTTAGGATTGTTTGTTCGGATTAGACTAGTTCTTTCCCCGGATTCGGCCCGAATTTTCTGTTATCCTTTGATTAGATCAGTTTTTCGCCTTCAGGTTCTTACCCGAGTTTCGTCTTTCTTCCTAATCAATTTTTCATGCCGTCATGCCTGTGTTTCATTTTAACATCTCTAGGATAGTCTCTCTCTCTTTCGGGTTCTTCTCAGATTGTCAGTTTTTCCATGTTGTTGTATTAGGCTTCTTCCCAGCGTCATGCCTATGTTTCATTTTTGGACCTTTAAGATAGTTTCTCTCCCTTCTGGGTTCTTCTCGGGTTGCTAATGCTGTACCCTATTTTTAGTCTAGGCTTGCTTTCTTCAAACCCCTTTCTTTCAACCTATGTGAGAAAAATTTTGTTTTTCTACCGCTATGCTGCCATTATTATTTTTTTTTTTTAGACTCATAGATCGAACCAGCCTCTTGAGGGTTAGAATAGTCCTTTTGTCGGAACGCCACCCGCTTAGATAAAACCTTTCCTCTAGAACTTAGTTGATTCATCCCATTTGGTTCTCATCCTGGGTTTTCAGAGGTTCAGTTGTTATGCTGGTGGTATGAGCCCGACAGGGACATTATTTAGTTTTGGCTATTTTTGGGTATCTAGGATATTTGCTGCCTGTCATCTGAATTCTTTTAAAAAATATCTGAGACTAGTTATTCTTCTTGTGGGATCAGGTTTTTCTGTGGGTTACCATTGATCTGAAAAGAGTACAGTCGACACGAGTTTGGGTAAGATGAGAATCAGGCAGATTTCGTAGAGTTTTCAAATCAATAGACATGGCAGAGAACGAGGTTAATTTGACAGCCCTGATGAAGGCTATTATCGAGATACAGCGAGCTGTGGAGCAGCAGACCGAAGCTCAAACTCAATGTCAGGCACAAATATAAGCAATTCAAACCCGTATGCTCGATATGAATGGACAGCCAAACAATACGAATGAGAACAGAAAAGATTTTTGGGAGGATAACCAAGGACTAGAGATGCTGTAAGTTGCTGTGCCAACTCAGGCTCCCCGCCCATTTGTGGTAGAAGATGAAAACACCGCTCAGTCTAGGGAATCTGCGCTAGCGAAAAAGATTGACTGGATGGAAAAAGTGCTGAGAAAAGCTAAAGGAGTAGAAGAATATATGCTCGATGTAGGGGAACTCTGCCTGCTCCCAGATGCAAAATTGCCAAAGAAGTTCAAAATGCCAAAAATGAAAAAGTTTGACGGCACTGGGGATCCCCGTATCCACCTAAGAATGTATGTTGGCACCCTCTCCCTCATGGGGATCGATGATCAGCTTAAAGCCCAATTTTCCATCGGTCGCTTTCTAGGGCTGCGCAAAGATGGTTTCTCTCTCTAGAAGTGGTCAAAACTAGAACATGGGAGCATATAGCCACCGCCTTCATCAGCCAGTATAGCTACAACGTCCAGCTGGGCGTCACTACTCGAGAACTTGAGACAACCCGGCAAGAGAATCGGGAATCTTTTGTCGACTTCCTGACCCGTTAGAGGGGTAAAGCTGTAAAGATGACAAACAGGCCCACTAAAAAGGAACAAGTGAGGATTTTGGTTAAGAATTTGTAGTCTTCGTTAAAGCGCTATCTCATCACGCAGCTGCTTTCCACTTTTCAGCAACCGTTCGACGCTGGGGTACAAATTGAGGACGCTATCCAATCTGGTGATATCGAGAAAACAAAACCCAGTCAGAAACCACCAAGAAGGACTTTCCCCGCAACAAGTCAAAATCCATCCACAGCGACTAACCTCGTGTCCCGTTCGAGCGAGGTGAACCTTTTGAACCCTTCCTCTTCCACCCATCAAACAAACAACCTTCAACAGTCAAGCGATAGTCAGCAAATGCAACAACGACCACAAAGAACTTTTACCCCTCTCAACATCTCGTTATCCACTGCTCTAAATCGTCTGGTAGAGAAAGGACTCATCAAGGTACTGGATCCTATGCCGGTGCTTGACCCGCTTCCCCTGAGATACAATGCCTCTCAATATTGCGCCTTCCATCAAGGTCACGGGCATTTAACTGATAAATGCATGAGGCTTTG
Organism: Heliamphora exappendiculata; assembly: GCA_034768845.1. Lineage (NCBI taxonomy): Eukaryota > Viridiplantae > Streptophyta > Magnoliopsida > Ericales > Sarraceniaceae > Heliamphora > Heliamphora exappendiculata. Next base: position 2,149 of record JAOTRH010160587.1, read on the forward strand.
ACATGAGATCCAGAATCTCATTGATAATAAAGTGATCCCTCCTCCATTAGTCACCCCGAAACCAAACGTCACAACCAACCCACTGCCAAATCATGCCAGGCAGGCTGGGGTAAATTACATGTCCTTAAGAGAATCGGAGGACCCTAGTCAGCATATCTGCTCAGCACACCTACCCCGCCCTCATGTTTCAATAACTGAGAACCAAACAGTATACTCATTCATGATGATTAGAGGCAGTCGAGACAGAATAAAGGAATGAAATGATAATGCCTGGAAATGCTATCGACCGATGATCCAAATCTGCCAACTGGAAGAGGAGCGCAACCGGGTAGACGATTAGCTATTGGATTATCCAACTCGGCCTTATGGGTTTGGCCATGTACTCAATGGAATCACCCTTTCCTAACTTTTGGAGGAAGAAGTGTACGTCGATGAAATGCAGTCCTACTAGCTGGTTAGGATTGTGTTGAAATCTGATGGGACCAAATGGACTGATTTTTGGGCTGCTCAGGAGCAGTAAGTGAACTTTATCAAAGAGGATATCTGGGAGGAGGTTGACAATACATGGACTATCGAAGATGATTAGGAAAGAAGGAAAACGGCAGCCATTAGTGACCTAAGTGATTTGTGGGCATTCGAAGGCCCTCTGCACGTAAACGAAGTAAGACAAACTGATAGTGTGACGCCAGGGTTATGGGATCCCGAAGACGCCGTGGAACACCTAACCAGAAGTGAACGGCACTTTAAGCCAGCTTAGTTAGAGAGAGGACAACCAAGTGGGAAAGAAAAAGAGACAGAGTAAGAGGAGGAGGATGATACTATACTGAGATAGCTGAAAAAGACGCAGGCTAACATTAGTATCTGGGGCTTGTTGATGGCGCCGCATAAGCATAGACAAGCTATTTTAAAAGTATTGAACAAGGCCAGTGTCCCGATAGATGCAATCCCTAAGCAACTTATTGAACTTATTCTACCAGCCGTCGAACCAAGAGTCATTTTCTTTTATGATAAGGATTTTCCCGCTAAAGGAAAAAGTCACAATAAGCCGCTTCACATCACTGTCAAGTGCCTAGAAAAATGGGTCCTAGTAACCCTCATTGATAATGGGTCCCCCTTGAACGTTTGCCCATTGAGAATGGCTGTCTGCTTAGGGATTAGGCCAGACCAGTTCACTCCATACAATCAAGGAGTGCGAGCTTATGACAATATAAGAAGGGATGTACTAGGGCTGGTGTCGTTTGCCGTTTCAGTGGGACCACTTGAGACGTTAGTTGAGTTTCACGTGCTAGATGTGCCAACCTCTTTCAATCTGCTGCTGGGCAAGCCGTGGCTGCAGGACCCAAATGTCCAAGCAGCACCATCTTCCCTTCACCAAAAACTAAAATTAATAAAGAACGGGACAGTTTTGACCATTCATGAAGAGGGACATATTCACCCTCCGAAAGGAGGAGAGGGCACAACTCTGTTAGAAGTTCAACATAGTGAAGATGATGTGTTGCTCAGTGATTTTCAGTTCGACAAAGCACAAGCTATTCAGACATTAATGAATGAAGAAGAAAGGTATGTCAACCCACATGCTTTAACGATGATGAGGAAAATGTCATTCTTCCCCGGTATGGGATTGGGATGTAAACTGCAGGGAATCCCGAAACCCATTCAGGTATTGCCAACTTCGCACCATTTTGGTCTTGGGTTTGAGCCAATGAAAGAAGATCTGGAAGGGCCTAGAAGGGGATGAAAGGCCAATTATTCTGGGACACTCAATTGGTACTTCGTCAAGGAAGGGGAAGATTTTCTGTATTGTGGCTTTCCAGAGTCGTGGATCGACGAAGAAACCAATCAAAAGCTACTTGGGTTGGAGATCTTTCTCAGCCACCAGTTGTATGACACAGAGGAGGAAGAAACAGTAGATGGAGAGAAGGAAGAAAAGAAGGTTCAGAAAGAAGATTGGGATGACAGACTCAACGGTATCGACCTGGGAATGCTGTTCAATGGGAAGATGACTCAACTGCGTATAACCGAATCAAACTGCTTCATGATGGGCTTCAGCTCACCGGTAGATTGTACCAAGCTCATCGTCGACGCGGCCACAAAGAAAGTAAAGAATTGGTCCATCGAGTCTTCTGATGTGCAGATCATCTATCCTGAGTCCAAGTTTGAGTTAGAGTCTGTAATTCAGGGCACGTCTGTTGGTGCTCCTCTTCCTGCTTTTACCATTGAGTTTGTAATTCCCACTGTTCTTAATGAAATGAACGAAGTTTTCGGTTACCCTATTTTGTTTGATTTATTTCATACGCTTTCTGATAATTTTGAATTTGACGAGAATATCCCTAAAGAAATAAAACTTTTAATAAAAAGAGAAAAAAAAATGCGTGCCCAACCAATAATTGAAGAAACTTTGTCAATAAACTTGGGTAATGAAACTAACCTGCAAAATGTTCAAATTGGTTCTTCTTTATCCTTAGTTGAAAAAAAAACAATTAATAACTTTATTAAAAGAATTCAAAGATGTGTTTGCATGGTCTTACGAAGATATGCCCAGAATTGATCTTGATATTGTCTAACACCACATCCCCCTATACCCTGATGCTAAACTAGTCAAACAAAAATTAAGACGGATCCGGCCAGAATGGGCTCTAAAGATCAAGGAAGAGGTTGCTAAACAGATCAACACTGGATTTGTGATGGTAACCGAGTATCCGAAATGGGTAGCCAATATCGTACCAGTTTTAAAGAAGGACGCTCGTATCTGAGTCTGCGTGGATTTTTGGGACCTCAACAAGGCTAGCCTGAAAGACAATTTTTTGCTGCCACACATCGACGTCTTGGTAGACAGTACGGCGGGGCATGCCATGCTGTCATTCATGGATGGCTTCTCTGGGTACAACCAGATTTTGATGGATCCTAAAGACAGAGAAAAGACGACATTCACCACGCCTTGGGACACCTATTGTTACCGTGTTATGCCATTTGGCTTGAAAAATACCGGGGCCACCTATCAAAGGGCTGCCACTACCTTATTGTATGACATGATACATAAGGAGGTTGAAGTGTACGTGGACGATACGATAGTCAAATCCAAGGATTGGGATGGTCACATCATAGCACTGCAAATGTTCTACGAGAGGATTCGAAAGTACAAGATGCGACTCAACCCATAGAAGTGTACCTTTGGAGCTACTGCCGAAAAGATGCTTGGGTTTATGATTACTCAACGGGGCATCGAAGTCGACCCTTCAAAGATTAAAGCAATTTAGAAATGCCTCCTCCAAAGACCGAGTGGGAAGTTTGGGGCTTTCTGGGAAGAATCCAGTTTATCAGTCGGTTCATCACAAAGCTGACAACTACCAGTGAGCCGCTCTTCCGCCTATTGAAAAAGGGAGTCAAGTTTGAGTGGGATAAAAAATGCCAAGATGCCTTTGATGATGTACGATAATACCTACAAAATCCACCAATTCTAGCTCCTCCCGAACCTGACAGGCCACTGATTCTTTCCTTGTCAGTGACTGACTCAGCTCTGGGATGTATGCTGGCACAAACAGGAGAAACTGGAATTGAAAAAGCCGTTTATTACTTAAGCAAGAAGATGACCAGGTCGAAAGTACGATACACGCCACTGGAGAAGACATGCTGGGCCTTGGTTTGGGCTTTCTGAAAATTAAGGCATTATACGTTGTCTTTCACAGTGAACATCATCTCCCGGATGGATCCGTTGAAGTATCTGTTCGAAAAGCTGACACTGACAGGAAGGCTGGCCTGATGGTTGCTGTTATTATCTTAGTTTGATCTCTAATATGTCACCCATAAGTCAGTCAAAGGCAGAGCAGTGGCAGAATTTCTGGCCGACCAACCAGTTGAAGGGGATGAAGATACAGAGTTCCAGTTTCCTGATGAACAACTGATGAAAGTCGAGGATGAAAAATGGACTCTATATTTTGATGGCGTATCCAATCAATGTCGCTATAGAATAGGAGTCCTTCTTGTCACTCCCGATGAATCACATGTTCTGCTGTCCCTAAAGCTCAATTTTGAAGACACCAACAATCAGGCAGAGTATGAAGCATATTTAGCTGGATTGGAGTCAGCCTTAGAACTAGAGACAAGGAAGCTGGAAGTCATCGGAGACTCAGCACTGGTAGTTTCACAAGCAAGAGGAGAATGGAAGGTCGGGGACTTAACCTTAATTCTCTATCATCAAGAACTTGAAAAGTTGATACCATGCTTTGAATCGGTGATTTTCACTCATATACCAAGACTACAGAACAAGTTCGCCGATACACTAGCCACCCTAGCATCCATGATTGACATACCACCCGAGGTGCGGATGAGACCACTGATAATAGAGCAGAAAAGAAAGCCGGCATACGAGATAACAGCCGCCATTGGAGAAAGCACTAACGGCCTTCCATGGTACTTTGACATTTAGAACTTCATAGAGAAAGGAGAATATCCCAAGCTTGCCAGTAAAAAGGATAAATGGGCGATACAGCGACTATCTACGTAGTTTGTCATTTGTGGTGGTAAACTGTACAAATAGGGACATTCTAAGGTCAACAAGCTGTGAGTAAACACTGAAGAGGGCCAAGAGTTGATGAAAGAGATATATGCAGGAGTTTGTGGACCACACATAAGTGGTAACATGTTAGCCAAGAAGATCCTAAGGCAATGATACTTTTGGATGACAATAGAGACAGACTGTATATAGTTTGTGCGAAGGTGCCATAAGTGTCAGATTCACGCAAACCTTATACACGTTCCCTCGTCTCAGCTGTATAACCTGACGTCACCATGGCCGTTCTCAGTATGGGGTATTGACGTAATTAGCAGAGTAACCCCGAAGGCATCCAATGGACATAAGTTTATCCTGGTGGCCATTGACTATTTTACAAAATGGGTGGAAACAGCTTCCTACTCGGTATTGAAGGCCTCTCATGTCGCTAAGTTTATCAAGCAAAACATCATTTGCCGATACGGGGTACCGCATGAAATTATCTCAGATAATGGCTCACATTTCCAAGGAGAAGTTCTGGATATTTTCGTGGAATACCGAATAGTGGCTCATAAGTCCTCGCCATATCGGCCACAAACCAACAGAGCAGTCGAGGCAACAAACAAGACCATTAAGAAAATCCTGCAGAAGAAAATCAACTCACACAAAGATTGGCCAGAACACCTACCATTCGTACTTTGGGGATACCAAATGTCAATTAGAACCTCAACAGGAATAACGCCATACTCTCTAGTATATGGAATGGAAGCCATACTCCCCATTGAGGTGGAAATCCCCTCACTAAGAGTAGTGGCTTGAGGCCAGTATTCCAGAAGCAGAATGGTAGAGGAACCGAATGGAAGAGCTGCTCTTGTTTGATGAAAGAAGACTCCAGGCCCTATTCCATGTACAAAGTTACCAAATGAGGATAGCTCGAGCGTTCAATAAAAGGGTCTAGACTCGGGACCTCAAAGAAGGAGATTTGGGTTTCAAAGAAATCAGAGCTCCTATCTTCGATCCGAGAGGCAAGTTCAAGCCAAACTGGTCCAGACCGTTTCTGATCAAAACCATCATGACCGGTGGTGCAGTCATTATTATAAACTTGGATGGCAATGTGTTCTCCACTCCAGTTAACCTCGATCAGCTCAGAAAGTACTATCCCTGAGGTAAAAATAAAGATAAAATAAAAGCTCACTGAGTTAAAAATCGAAAAGGAAATTCAGGAAAAAGTTAAAGCAGCTCGCAAGGCCGAAAACCCGAAAGGGCGACCTTGGCAAAAGTATGGGGAATTACAAAAAGGAGAGCGTCAATACCCGAGTGAAAATCAAACTCGAACTACGTTAAGGCCCGATTTCACCTTTTTAGGATACGTAGGCAGCTTCTTTCAAGAAGTCTGGCCACATTCTTTGTTTTTAGCCATCTTTGAATCTGAATAAGACCAAAATGAAACTTTTTGAATTCTAGTAATAAAGTTATTAAGATTATGGATAAATTTAAACCATCATAAACATCAAGTGGGAGTTTTGTCATTAGTTCGATCAGAGTTACAAAGTTTTGAATCAAAAAGGAAGGGCATGCAAGTCCCAAACTCTACAAAACAAACAAAAAAGGAAAAGCTGTGGAATTTTCAAAACAAAGAAGAGGTTCTCAAATCCTCCTCCTTTTCACTGCTTGTTTCCTCTCTTCTCTGTCTTCCTTCTCCCTATCTTATGTCACTCATGTCTTGTATTCAGCAGAAAGCTCAGGGCATTGCAGCTCCTGCATCTCCATACGTGAATGAGAAGGCCAAGCATCCTGATACTGTGCTAAAAACGAAGCCCGCAGCGTAGATGAGAATAGATTATCGCAGATGCTGGAAAATATGATCTGACTTCACCCAAACTGTCGCATGATCCAGTGAGGATAGTAGAAGGTAGTCTGATGCAGGCCAACCAGCAGAATACTAGGGCAATCCATAGTGGTCAAAGGTATAATGGGAATCCGCCACCAAGGGTAATGCCAGGTAATGTCTGGGCCAGTCAAAGTAGAAAGATACTGTCGCCAAGACGCCTCAGTCTCACATATTTGATAACGCAGGCGGTAAAGGAAAGCAGCAGCATTATGTCTGCCAGTAGGAGGCTTCTGTACAAGGTTCACCTTCTCTATCAACCAGATCTGTAGTAAGAGTTAGAACAGTAGGAGAAAGGCTTTTGCAGTATAACAGAGAACTTGATACAGAGTAAGACGTTAAGATCACCTGGAGAAGTAAAGGGCTGCCAGCAAAGGTGGTGGTTTCGCCATGATGAACAGCTTCTAAGCCCAGTAGTATCTAATCCAAAAGTAGGGGCACGAAGTCTCTCCCCATCCACATTTGGCCAGCAATGTCAACTAGTGCACAACTAACCTGCCCATTAGAAGGGACAAGTAGATACTGGGTCAAGAGGCAAAAGCAAAGTGCATAACGGCGCCGCAGCTGAAAGTCTTGATCGGTGAGGTCACCAATAGGATGAAACCTCTCAATAAGCCATGGAATGTTAAGACATTCACCTAAGGTCAGACGAGAAGCCTCCATCTTAGACAGACCGCAAAGTCGCATCACCTGTTGCCGAGCAGAGAAAAAGGGAGTGGGGATAATAATAGAATTCTGCGGAGTCAGGTCCAACCTGGCAGCAAACTCCTCTATTGTGGGGAAGAGTTCTTCGAGACTAAACTAAAAGACATGGGATTGCGGATCCCACAGTTATGCAACAGCCATTAGTAAAGGTCTGTTAATCTTCACAGCTCTTAGTGAGAAAAGGGCATTCAAGCCAAATGGGGAGACGTTTAGACGTTCAATGTGGGAAAGTGTTTCAATCCATGGAGAAAGAGGAGAAGCCATCTGAGTCAAAGAAACAACAAATGGGGCCTCCAGGGCTATACTTATAAGGTTGGAAAAGGCAGGAAATCAAAATTTCGACAGAAGGCCCACTAAACGTGGCGACCGCCAACTTAAAAAAGCATAGTACAGTGACATCATGCCTTTGACCAGGCAATCGCCATGTTGAAACCGACGACCGCCAAGTTGACATTTTGGGAAAGTGGCGACCCCCATGTTTAAACATGACGGGTATGGGACAATTTACAGTTTGTGTGATCTGTGAGTTGTGACAGCTAAACTATGCATCCAAGGTAAGTTTGAGCAGTAAATAAGAGAGAATCATGCAGCGAACGGATAAGCAGATAATAAAATGACACGAAGGCCCAAAAAGCAATATAGTGTATCAGGATGTAAATTGGGGCACCTAAGCCCAATAAAACAGTAAACTGGGGCACACAGGCCCATCAATCAAGTAAGTGTGTCAAACTGGGGCACACAGGCCCATCAAAATAAATGTATCATAAATATAAACAAAACTAGGAAAAAGAGAGCTCTCTCTCTCTCACTCATGTCTCGGGCGAACCCGACAGGAAGAAGGACAGACGTCCTCCGAGCTATCATCCTCGAAAAGTCTGTCGAACTCATCGCCGTCGTCACTATCAGAGGAGGAAAAGACAACTCTAGAGTGACTACAGGGGGGAAGAGACAGATCCTCGGGGACGGGCTCGAGAAGAAGCACGAGACCCACGACCACGTGTTGGAACTGGGGCAGGACAAAGAGCATGGGGTGGAACAGCAGCAGCTACAGGTGGCTGTCGAAAGAGATACAAAAAAAAAAAGAAAATAGTATACAGGAGAACAAAGAGATCAGAAAGGACAAACACTTACCAGCCGAGGAGCAAAAGGAACCCCAGCTACACACAGAGCAGCATCCTGCTGGCGAACAAGGGTCCGCAGGCCACTCATCACCAGCATGAGATGATCCAGTCAAGCCTGATCCGTCTGTTAAGAAATAATACAGAACTAAGTAATCTACGAATAAAGAAGGGAAAAAAAGATATAGTGAGAAAATGGTCAAACTTGAGCGTCCTCTAATCGGAACTCTGGGGCCGGAGGAACTGGGATAGGAATGTTGAAAGCATACCCGTCTACAAAGGAAGATACGATCCAGGGTATCTCGACTCTCCCAACCCTAGCTCCACCAATCGGACCAGCATCAGTAGTAGCAGGACCAACATCGGCAGCTCCAGTAACGGCACCAGCAACACCAATACCAGTAGCCTCTGGTGCTTGTCCTTGCCTCTTACCCCCAGGGGGAACCGGGCCGGGTACTAGTGGTCCCAGATGAGCCAGGGCCCATGCCATGTAGTCTCCCTCCGCTACAAGCAGCTCCATAGCGGGGATCCCCACTGTCTCCAGTAGCAGGTCGACGGGGCTCAAATCCTCAGTCCAATGCATACAGGCCGGAGGAATCACAGGGATCCGAAAGTCATTTAGGCCGAGCGACTGGCGAACCACTCGCTCTCCTAGATAGTACTCCCGCCCAAATGGGCCCTTCAACAGGATATGCCTCGCAGAGGTATCGTGGCTGCGCATCAGATCCGCGCCGGCCCGATCCTCTATCCCCTTCCAGACATCCCAGTGGACCTGCAAAGTACAGAACAATGCAAAAAATGGTAAAACATAGAGAATGATGAACAGTGTGCAGTAAACAGTGCGGTGCAGTACAGTGAATAACGCAATAAGCAAAAAGCAGTGTATTGAACAGAAAATAAAGATACCTAAAATCAGTCAAGCTCCTTCCCTCCGGCCTTCTTCCCCTTCAGCCCTTAGGACCACCCGGCTGCTCGGAGAATGACCAGAGGGTCTGCCACAGAGTTCGCCGGAACGTGAAGCCCGAGGAACTCATAGGTCCATAACTGCAAAGAAGAAGGTGTCAGCAAGCAGGAATAACAGATAACAAAAATAAATGAAGAACTGCAAAAACTAAAACATACAACCCAAACCCTCCAGTATCCCCCAATACTGAGCTCCTGGGGGATCCGGGTCAAAGTCCCCATGAAGCTGTAGAGAGTAGCCAGAGCAGCACCTCCCCAATCGTACGACGTGACCCGATCAAGACGAGCCAGGCTGCCCAAGTAATGTAAGTGAATGGTATTTTCCTTGTTCGAAAATAAGGAGGTACCGAACATATACATAAGAAAGCTTCGGGCAGCCCACTCGTAGTGGCGAGGCTCGGTGCACTAGAAGTATTGGAAGCGGTCGAAGAACCAGGTGTATCTGACTCGATCCCGGTCCATCTGCATAGGGACAGCCCTGAGAAAATACAGCAACGCGTCGGCCGACTGGGCAACAGATGGATCAAACGGGATGGGAGCTCCCCCAACCCGGATGCCAGTGATAAGGGTAAAGTCTAGAGGCGTCAGAGTAGCCTCGAAGGTGGTGAAATGGAAGGTGTTGGTGGTATCCCACCACCAGTCGACCAAGGCTGTCATCCATACCCGATCATTACTCATCCTACCCAGCAGGGGTACGAAGCGAGCAAAGCCAAAGGCATCGATGTAAGCCTAGCTAGGAATAGAGAGGGCATCATACCACTCCAACACCTCACCGGAGGCAGAACCTCCATAGCCTTGGACATAGTGACCATCCTGTAAAGAGAAAATAGATATAGAATACATAAAGGACAGACCGAGCAAGCAAAGTGCAGGAAAATAACTGAAAACAAAGCCTAGGTTCCTTTGGCCCTTTCAAGCCCTATAAAACTAGGCACCATAACCCTAGGTTCTTGATTCCTAGTAACTCTAAGTCTTGGTGCACCAGAAAAATTTCTATCATCCTATACTAATGTTCTTCCCAAGTATATAACAATAAAAAAAAAATCTCCCTTTCTCTTGACATTTGTGTTTTGCCCATTTTACCCTAACATTTTAGGATTGATTTTCTATGAATTTTTAAAAATTTACCCCAATCATAACATAAAAAAAATACAAAATAACAAAAAGTAAAAATAAATAAATAAATAAATAAATAAGATAAAAAATATATATATATAAAGTAAAAATAAAAAAATAAAATCTTCCTAAAATATCTCAAATTTTTTAGCTTTTTCTTTGCAAAATTTCTATAATCTTCTAATAATTTTCTCAAAATTGTCCACAAAATGTTTAGGATTTTCTAAGATTTTTTGCAAAATTCTAGAAATTTTTAAAATTTTTAAGATTTTCTTAAATTTTTCCTAAATATTTTAAGAAATTTTTTAAAATTTTTCTCAAATTTTTAAAATTTTTCTCAAATTCATAAGATTTTCTAAAAATTTCTAGAATTTTTTAAAAATTTCTAGGATTTTCAAAAAAAATTTCTCAAATTTCTAAAAAATTTTGCAA